>JAODAL010003752.1:0-167871 GCA_025379985.1 Phyllomedusa bahiana
AAAATTTAGTGTAAACAAACGGTTTCATGAAATTTAAAATAAAAAAAAGAGAAAAAAAACATTGTATAATGAAAACTAGAGTAGTAAGACGTTGGGTTTAAAGCCCCCCAAACCAGAGGCTTCAGTAAACCCTCCAAAAGCCAGCTTTCACAGATCTGTTCATGCCTTTTCCCCAGGCAAGACTATTGTAAGGAAGAAAACAAAGCGGGACATTTACAGTTAAGCGAGTCTAGGCTTCAAGGAAATCATCTGATCCCTAACTATCAACAACATGAAACAATGTTGGTCCTCCCGCGACGGCTTCCTTTTTGCACCTAAAATTTCAAATTTTTCTTTCCTGGGGTTTGGACTGGAAGGGAGGAGAAAAGGGGCTAGCAGGGCAGAGTTCTCCACCCTTTTGGGCTACGGGGGAAATACAGGATTTTCGGAGGGGGGTTTTTCCCAAAGTAAGGCCTCATTTACGTAATGTTTTGAAATACCTTTTGCCCCTGTACCCTTTGGGGGGGGATGTTTACAAAAAGGAAAAAATTTAAACTCATCAAATTTCTGCCATTGAAAAATGTATTTAAAAAGCCCCGTGGCATTTTGTTTAAAGCTTTAATTTTGGGGGATGGGGTTTTACGCCCCGAAACAAGCCCCCTTTCTTTTTATGCATTTTTGGAAAGAGACCACGCTAAAACCACCAAAAAATTTTTTTGGGTCCACAGGTTTTAGTCCCCCAATAATGACATAAACCCAGTAAATTTCCACGCGTTTTTATATGGCATACAATAATGAATGGGCATTTTTAAATTTTTTTTTTGTACTCCACAGGGGTTTTTTTAAAAAATTTGGACCCCCAAAATATGTTGAAATAAAACTAAAAATTATTTTCTATTGAGGGTCAAGGGGAAAAGGGTTTTTTTCTTTCGGGTTTTAGATAAATTTTTGTAATTGAAAACCCACATGGATTGGGGGACTTGAAATACTTTCATGGGGGACGGGCCCCTCACAAATACTGCAGCAGACCCAAAAAAACCCATTCAGAAAAAAACCTTAGTCCCTTTTTACAGTACTTTTTTTTCAACTATTTTTTTTTTTTTTTTCTGTAGTTTGATTTTTTTAAACTCCAGTTACATTTCAAAATAAGCCTCCAATGCAAAATTTACAGAGTGATCTGGTGACAGCCGGTCCCCACTCCTGCAAAATTTACAAACCCCACTTCCCCCTATACATAAATATGCCCGCTGTGGCCTTGTCATTGATCTTCATGGGTCCTATCTTGTATTAAACTAAATCCTTTCCCCAGGGGCCCCCCTCGGGGGTATTGTGCAGTGTAGTGTAATTATACCTGTAGGACATGTTGTGACATTTATAAAGGGGTTTACAAAAAGGGCTTTTTTTTTTTTTTAGGGCCCAAATTTCACCTACAGTGCAGGCATTATTGTGCAATTTGTGCAAAAGTGCCAAAAAATGCAAAAATTTAAAGGCCCGCAAAAACCCCCCTTGGCTCTCCCCCCCCTCTCACTTCCCCTTTCACTTTCGCTAAATTTTTGCCATCCGTTTCATTTTCTGTTATCCAGAGTGGTAGCATTGTAATCCAACCACATGGTGGCAGTTTGTCTGTTACAGACTGACCCGGGACATACTAAGGCAGGGGTGCACAACATGTTCTGGTTCTAGGGCCAGCCTCTCTCAGTGGCTGTAGTAAATCTTAGAGAGGTGTTCCCATCCCGAGGGCCTTTTGGCACTTCAATGGTTAAAAATCTAAAATAGGGTGAGGGATCTTGGGGTTCCCCCTTTTTGGGCTTCCAGAGATCTGAATGGGGGATCCCCTGCTCCGTGCTCCAGAAAGAGGATATGAGGAGCCTATTTTACACATTTTATGGTTTATATTTTAGATCTGTCATGATTGTCAGGAATAAATTCTTCTTTGGGGAAGAAACCCAGATATAATACAAAAAAGTATTCACTGCATTGCCCATTTAGGTTATTTAAAATGGCATATACAGCCCTATAGTGTCAGGTATACAGTGCCATCATAACCATGCCAGCCATACAGTGCCATCATAACCATGCCAGGTATACAGTGCCATCATAACCATGCCAGCCATACAGTGCCATCATAACCATGCCAGGTATACAGTGCCATCATAACCATGCCAGCCATACAGTGCCATCATAACTAGAGATGGGCGAATCGATTCTAACGAAGTGGAATTCGTTTAGAATTTCAGGAAAACTTCGGTTCGTAACGAAATCGAACTTTGGGGTGATTCGCGGGAACGAAGTGTGCTTTTCATTGATAAAAGGGCTGCGAGCACATGGCGATACATGGGGCAAAGCACTCTGGGAGGAAGAAGGGCATAGCCTGCATGACATGTGCAGAGATGAAGCAATCAGAGACCGGCGGGATTCTGTGACGTCACCGCACTATATAAGACCGAGCGCGCCGCTGGGAGCTCACACTCCTCTCACTTTACTGACAGTGAAGGTGCTGCTGCGGGTGATAGCGATTTCTGAAGAACTGTTTTTTAAACAGAGATTTTTGTGGGGTGTCTCAGCTTTTCTCAGAGACTGTTATCTTAATGTTATATTTCTGATTTTTTGGGGTATTGGATCTGAAATCAGTGTGCGTCCTCTGCAGCTGCATATACATTCATGATCCAAGTGGGATCTAAGCCAGTTCCTGTTGTATTCATTAAAGAAACAGCATTTTTACAATACAAATACCACTTCATTTTTGGCTGCTCAATTCTATTGCGCAATTTACATCCAGGGGTTAATTAAGCGTTGTTTTGCTGGTGTGCTGACAAAAATAAACCGTCTTTTTCAACGCCAATATATATATTTTTTTGGTAGCCTAATTCACAAGCAAGGTTTATTACAATTTTTATCTCTTGTTGTGTGGCGTAGAAAATACGCCATTGTAACACGCTACAAAGCTACTAGTTTGTGGTGGCTCAATTCTATTGCGCAATTTACATCCAGGGGTTAATTAAGCGTTGTTTTGCTGGTGTGCTGACAAAAAATAAACCGTCTTTTTCAACGCCAAATATATATTTTTTTTTTTTTTAGCCTAATTCACAACCATAGGTTAATTACCATTTTATCTCTTGTTGTGTTGCGTAGAAAATACGCCATTGTAATACGCTACAAAGCTACTAGTTTGTGGTGGCTCAATTCTATTGCGCAATTTACATCCAGGGGTTAATTAAGCGTTGTTTTGCTGCTGTGCTGACAAAAATAAACCGTCTTTTTCAACGCCAAATATATATATTTTTTTTGGTAGCCTAATTCACAAGCAAAAGTTAATTACAATTTAATCTCTTGTTGTGTGGCGTAGAAAATACACCATTGTAACACGCTACAAAGCTACTAGTTTGTGGTGGCTCAATTCTATTGCGCAATTTACATCCAGGGGTTAATTAAGCGTTGTTTTGCTGCTGTGCTGACAAAATTAATCCGTCTTTTTCAACACCGAAATATATACATTTTTCTTGTAGCATAATTCACAAGCGAAGGTTAATTAAGCCTGTTTGTGCTTTTACATTTAGTAAAACACACAGTGCTTGTAAACGACACATACAAGTAATTTTTTCCTGGCCATTTGTGGAGCGCAATTTATATCCAAGGGTTACCCAAGCTTGTTACTGGGTTCAATTTGGAGTCAAAAACAGGGTGTATATTTATCATATACAGATAGCTTCATCAAACAGTGTCTGTACATTTTAGAACAAACAGTATGTCAGACAGAGAGGTGGCAGGCTCTGCAACTGCGAGTGGCAGTGGCACAAACATTTCTGAAACGGGCCCAGGTCGCAGCACAGCCCGGGGACGTCGCAGCAGGGGTCACGCGGTGAGGCCACAACTGCCGCGGTCATCTAGCGGCCGTGGGGTGGTCAGCAACCCCAGGGTTCTTGATTGGTTGACTAGGTCATCCTCTTCCTCCCAGATGACATCTGACAACCCCAGCCATGATTCTGTGGGAACCTCAGACACAACACTTAGTTGGGCATTGGCCCGGGAGCGGGTCAGCGGCCCTCACCTGTCCTCAGCCCGCCTCTGTCCCATCCAGTTCCCTCAGCCAGGGATCTACTATGTGGTCTGGGCTCAGCGCCACTATATATAGCGAGGATGAACAATTTGAGGAGGGCAGTCAGCAGCTACTTGGCAGCGAAGAAATGGGGCCAATATCCCCTGCTTCTTGCAGTAGGCGGCAAAGTATAGATGTGGAGAGTGGCATGGGAGGTCATGTGGTGAGAGGTCAGCCTCGGCTTACCAAGACCGGTGATGAGGACAGTAGTGACGATGAAACACAAATAGATGATGATGTAGCCGACCGCACTTGGGAGCCGGGTGAAGCAAGGGCTTCATCATCGTCAGGAGAAGAGGGCGTCAGCTTGCGCGTCAGGCAGCGGCGCAGCCAGCAAGTGGGTTGTGTGGCCGTGAGTCAGCAGGGTAGCAGCCGTGTGAGGTTGGGAGCCAAGGCGGCCACGGGGTAGAAAACCCGCTTCGCAGGTCCAAGACAGTAGCGGCACAGGGGCTCAGCGAGGCAGCGGCGGCAGTAGTCACTCAGTGCGGAGCTTTGGCGGTAAAATCAGCTACTCGGCGGTGTGGCAGTTCTTTGCTAAGACACCGGAGGAGCCGAATATGGGTATATGTAGAATCTGTGGGCAGAAAGTGAAGCGTGGCCAGGGAGCTAACGTGGCACAACGGCCCTGCGTCAACACATGCAGCGTCACCCTCCGGTGGCCTGGGAGAAACGTGGCTCGATGTGGTGGTCCATCCTGCCGCTGCTGCTGCTGCAGCGGCCAGTGGCACGCATGCCATTGCAGCCAGTCAAGGCTCCACCACCTCTGCTGAAGGACGCTGTTTCTCTTTGACATCCTCTCCCGGTCCAGATGCTCCTGCTACTCATGGCGCCAGCAGTCGTTCAGAGAGGCGATTGTAAAGAGACAACAGTATGCGTCCAACCATCCTAAGGTGCAGCAGCTGACCGTGCTCCTGTCCAAGTTGTTGGTACTGCAGTCCCTCCCTTTCCAAATGGTGGACTCTGCACCATTCAGAGAACTAATGGCTGTGCCGAGAGTTCCAAGCCGTCAGTTCTCTTCCAACACGGCAGGACCAGCACTTCATACATACGTAGACCAGAAAGTGGGTCAGTCCATGAGCTTATCGGTTTGTTCCAAGGTACCCGGCAGCGCGGACGTCTGGAGCTGTAACTACGGTCAGGGCCAGTACATGTCCTTGACGGCCCACTGGGTGAATGTGCTTCCTGCCCATGCACACCAACAACTTGGACAGGAGACGCCGCTTTCTCCTCACACGTTGTCAACCTGCTGCTCCTGCGCCAATGTCCGCCTACTCCTCCTCCTCACCACCACCACCATCTCAGCCTCCACAAGTACTGCTCCATCATACCACATGTGTAGGGCACAGCGGTGTCACGCAGTTCTACACCTAGCTTGCCTCGGCGAACAAAGCCACACAGGGAGGAAATGCTCCGCGTCATACAGCAAGTAATCGATGTGTGGCTTTCTCCGCGCCAACTGCAAATCGGAACCATGGTGACGGACAATGGGAGAAACATGGTGTCCGCGCTGCACCGAGGAGGGATGGTCCAAGCGCCCTGCATGGCGCACGTGTTCAATCTGGTTGTAAAAAGGTTCATGAAGTCTTCACCGACTTCAGAACATTCTGAAATGGCCAGGAAACTGTGCATGCACTTTATCCATTCGTACAAAGCCGGAACACCCTCCTCGAGTTGCAGCGGCAGAACGGCCTCCCCCAACACGCTCTGATATGCGATGTTTCCACCCGCTGGAATTCCAGCCTGCACATGTGGGACCGACTGTATGAACAGAGAAAGGCCATTAACGATTTTTTGATGATCCAGGCAGACAGAAGTACTCCCCTGTGTAACTTTGATGTCAGCCAGTGGCAGCTCATGCGTGACACCTGCCGTTTGTTGAGGCCATTCGAGGAGGCCACGTTATTTGTCAGTCGCCAGGACTACGGGATGAATAACGTCATTCCACTGCTTCATGTCCTGGAACAGATGCTGAAAAATCTGTCTGGGCAGGGGACTGGAGATGTGGCGACTACATCTCGTGGCCACATGAGTCCGGTGGGGACTGAAATGGAGGAGGAGGAGGACATTGGAGCAGAAGCATTGTCTGGTGAAATGAGTGGATTTTCTACCAGTGACAAGAGAGGAGGAGCAGGAGCAGGCTGGAGGGAGTGGATGGAGATGAGGAAGACGAGGCAGATGACTCCCAAGCACCGTGGCAGTATACAGTGGAAATGGAGGCAGGGAGCCCCTCGGAGTAGACTTGTGCAGATGTCCCGCAGCATGCTTATTTGCCTGGCTAGTGGACAGCCGAATAGTCCGCATCCGGCAGAGGGATGACTTCTGGCTCTCCACCTATTGGACCATCGCTACCGGTCCAAAATGGGAGCCTTTTTCCCAGCTATTGAGAGGGAAGACAACTCAAATACTATAGGGAAATCCTCCGTAATCAGTTGGCCGCTGCCTATGTGCGGCATCGTCCCTCCTCTGACAGGTCTGACCGGGGGGTTCCTCAGCGCTCCCGTACTACTGCCGCGGCTGCTGGGGGAAGGTGGGGGGGTAGGAGCAGTACCAGCTCCATCAGCAGTAACCTAAGTCTGGAGTCACTAATGAGCAGCTTCCTTCACCCGCCTAGTGAGGAGGGCAGTCACCAGCAGCAGCAGGACATGGAGCATTCCCTGAACCAACAGGTTGTGGCCTACTTGGACAGCACTCTGCCACCCCAGTTAGAAGATCCGCTGGACTACTGGGCAGCCAAACTGGATGTGTGGCCGCAACTTGCCGAGTTTGCAGTGGAGAAGCTGTCCTGCCCGGCCAGTAGTGTGGCATCAGAGCGGGTGTTCAGTGCGGCGGGGGCCATCGTTACCCCAAGGAGAACCCGCTTGTCCACGGGAAATGTTGAACGACTGACCTTTGTCAAGATGAATCAGGCGTGGAATCGGCCCAGGATTTCCACACACCAATGCCTTAGGCGTCAGTCTGGGTTCAAACTACTGCCTCAGCCACTATTGTGTTGCCGCCACCCGCTGATGCCAAACTTCTGGTGATTGTTTCTCCATCTGACTACCACAGTCTTTTCCAGGGACTGGTATTGCCACCACCTCAACACTCTGTCATTGTGCCACTCTATGTGCTCATGCTGCTGCTGCTGTTGCTGTTGCCGTGACATCCACACTGTGTCATTGTGCCACTCTGCGGCCTGGTACTGTTTTGCCACCTCCAGAATGTCATTGTGCCACTCTCTGACCTCATGCTGTTGCTCCTGTCATCACCTCCACTCTCTGTCATTGTGCCACTCTCTGACCTCATGCTGCTGCCGCCGTGACCTCCGCTCTCAGTCATTGTGCCGCTCTGTGGCCTAATACTATTTTGCCACCTGCAGAATGTCATTGTGCCACTCTCTGACCTCATGCTGCTGCTGAGACTCCTGTCGTGCCCTCCACACTGTGTCATTGTGCCACTGTCTGACCTCATGCTGCTGCCGTGGCTGCTGCCGTGCCCTCCACACTGTGGCCTACTCCTGTTTTTGCCACCTCCAGAATTTGTCATTGTGCCACTGTCTGACCTTATGCTGCTGCTGTTGCTCCTGCCGTGCCCTCCACACTGTGTCATTGTGCCACTGTCTGACCTTATGCTGCTGCTGTTGCTCCTGCCGTGCCCTCCACACTGTGTCATTGTACCACTCTTTGGCCTACTCCTTTTTTGCCAGCTCCAGAATTTGTCATTGTGCCACTGCCTGACCTCATGCTGCTGCCACCGTGACCTCCACACTGTGTCATTGTGCCACTCTGCGGCCTGGTACTGTTTTGCCACTTCCAGAATGTCATTGTGCCACTGTCTGACCTCATGCTGCTGTGGCTGCCGCCGTCACCTCCACACTCTGTCACTAATGTTGCCACCTGAGCTCTCAGTTTGTTTTTTTCCAGCTTTTGCTGCCATGACTTTATCAGGCTACGTTCCTGCTTCAGTTTTTTGGTCAGTTTTGCCCCCATAAGTGACAGGGCATTTTATAGTGAAGCTATTCTAAGAGCGGCGGCAGTCATGTGCGTGTCATACTAAAACACAACATTGTATGAAGACCAAACCAAGCTCCCTCTGCATATTTAAGCATGGCAAAACGTTCTACAGCACCCTGCAGGCTCTGGGCAGCCTGGAAATAGCTTTTTTTTAACGTGATTCGTGCCGAAGTAATTCGGACCGAAACGAATTTTGTCTGAAAATTCGGCGAAGTGACCGAACCGAATTTTTGAGAAATTCGCCCATCTCTAATCATAACCATGCCAGGTATACAGTGCCATCATAACCATGCCAGGTATACAGTGCCATCATAACCATGCCAGCCATACAGTGCCATCATAACCATGCCAGGTATACAGTGCCATCATAACCATGCCAGCCATTTAATGCCATCAGTTGAATTCAGATGTCAAAAGTTGAATATTACTTTCTGAAGTATGAGGACAGAGACAATGTATGAGGAACCTCTCTACGCTAAGGCATTTGTATATTTGATATAACAAAAATCAAAATGTCCATTCTACTAACATTTGCCCTTCTATAGTCAAACTAGAAGATACAAAGTTTGTGGATGGATCCAGTTGTTTGCATTCATATGTTAAATGCACTTTAGTCATTTGTTCCAATTACAACCTTTTTCATAAATACTTATTTTTCAGACTGTAGGATGCACCTTTTCCCCGACAAATGGGGCTAAAACTTCAGTGCATCTTATAGTCTGAATGAGGATGTGTGAAGTGGGTTCAGCAAGTGAGGATACATGACAGATGAGGGCTGTTAGTTACAGCTAGGACCTGCTGCCGGGATCCCTAAGATGCTGTGGTAAATGTTACCACAGCATCTAAGGAGTAAGAAAATGATGCTGCGCACCGTTCCTTTTCCCAGTTGACCCCATCTCCCAATGGGATCGCTGGGTGCAGACTGGTTCTTCTGGAAGCCAGGACCCTAATGATGGCCATCTTTCAACTCTTTCTACTCTTGAGGCAGGGTGTAATAGAGAACCGTTACTGTACATTGTTCTGCAGTTTATTGCTATTGCAGCAAAGTGTATAAGTGAGCACCCACTAGTAATCAAGTACCCTAGAGGTGCTGAAAGTACAAATAGGAAAAAGAAAGTTTTTAGAATATGGAAGAAAAAAAAATCAAAAATATTACAAATTAAAAATATCCTTATTTTGCCATTAAAGGGGTTTTCTCACTACATTGATTCGTCCTGTTTTCTTGGTTTCACTTTGAATTCAGGGACGTGTTTACTGGCTTCCACTAGGCTGCAGTAGAAGCCAGGTCTGTAGCTATAGCAACCAGTGCTGGCAGCCTATCATGAGAGAGTAAACAGGTCTGTAGCTATAGTGACCTGAGAAGCTGATGCAGTCCATACAAGAGGGGATATCTAGGAATAGGCAGGACACTGGTAATGGACATTTATTGCAAAGTGACTTGTTTTTGCAAGATCTTTCGCATAAGAAGCAATCCTTGTAGTGAGACAACCCCTTTAAACAAAAAACACAAAAAACAAAACTAGAAAATTTCTTCCACCTAAAACTTTGGTGCATCGTATGGTTCGGGGCAGATTATAGCCTGAAAAATACGGCAATTTTTAATTGCCGCAATCAGTATGTGGCCAACAGTCAAATGAAAAACTATACATAGATGCATTATAATGGTCTGCATTCAGGTTCAAACTGACCCACAGGGGAACAAGGGAAACCCCCGGTGGGCCCCTGAGCATGGCAGACCTGGAGTTTCTTTTAAACTGCATATACATCCTTGGGAGAGGCAGAAAGGCAGAGAGAAAGAGGCAAAAAGCAAGAGGCAGAGTATAGGGAGCATGTGCAGTAGCTGTAGGGTGAGACCACAGAATCAACTTTACTGGTGGCCCCAGAATCAACTCCAGTGGTGGGCCCCTGGAATTAAATTGACCCCAGCCCAACACTGTATACATTAGAGGCAAGAGATGGTAGGATATATATGTATAACAGACAGGTATAGCAGAACTGGAAATTTTCTTGTGACTGCAAGAGAAAAGACCAAGTCTCACAAATCTACATATTCCAAAAGACTAAAGATGCCTATAGACATTAGATATTTGTCTATTAACTTCCAGTATGGGTATTTCCTGTCAATTCAGAAGCATACCTACCATAGAGCCAGCACAGTAAGGCCCCGTTCACACGGCTTATTCACGGCGGATTTGTGCGCCGTATTGAGCGCACAAATCCGCCGTGAATACGGGGCGGGACGGGGGCGGGGCCGGAGCGCGGCGGGGGCGCCGCTCCCGGCCCCATAGACAATGCATTGTTTACGGCGCGGACGCGCCGTAAACAATGTGCATGTCACTTTCTCCCCCCGCGGCGGATTTGCCGAGCGGGGAGGAGCGACGGATTCCACTGTTCTCTATGAGAGCAGTGGATTACCGTAATGACTCCGACGGATTGGCGCCGTATTGAAGCGCAAATCCGGCGCGGAATACGGCGCCAATCCGTCGGCAAATAAGCCGTGTGAACGGGCCTTAAAGCACAAATTGCATCGAAAATATCACAAGGAGAAGAATGAAGACTCAGGAAAACCATTTAAGAACTTTTTGTTTGTTTGCCTGACAACCCCTTTACGCTATGCAGCAGTAATTTCTCAAACGTTTTCCTGTATGGTAAAAAACAAGTTGATCCTTGCTTCACATTAAAATACCCATCAAGAGGTTTTCTAACAAACCGAAGAGAATGGAGAAAAAAGCCAAAAATTGAATGATGAGACTTTGAATCAAGGCTCGGTCAAGGAGTCATAGATTACACTCTTCTATCTGCACCCTTTGATTACCAAAAAGAGCAACAGTCACAATGTTGGCGTGTTCCCAAAAGTGCCCTTATTTCGGTAATTAAAATGATAAGTGTCCTGCAGTAAAGTCTGGAAAAGCCAAAACCAATTCCAGACTCTGATTTTCCAACACTTTTCTTAGTACAAAGTAGATAAAAAATTGATACGCTGCCTACTTTTTACACACATTGAATGCATCTTAAAAAAACGGCACCAGAAGTCTCTTTACATCAGGTATTTCGTATTGCTACTACTGTGCAAATCTGCCCTAGGCTTCTTTACCTTCAGAGTCCAGAATGCTACATCCATTAGGGTGGCCTCTAGTGGAATTAATGGAACTAATTTGCAATTTTTGAAAATGCAAGGGCCACCTGTAAATTCTGTCCAATTGCAAAAACAATTCCCACAAATTCTCATCTTCATAAGTGGAGCAACTTCAGGGGGTGAGACATTTGAATGAACCACTCATTTTTTCACCTTGTGCTAAGGGCCTCCCTAATGTAGACCCCTGGAGCAACATCTAAATGTCATCCAAAATATAAACAGAATTTACCATTTTTTTTTCTCATCAGGAGGAACAGCTTGAAGGGATGAGAAATAGAAAACTTTCATTTTTAAGAGCCACTCTACTATACATGTAATGTTTTTGAAAGCTGAGGGTTTGCTGTGATTGTACTGTATCTAGTCTAGGCAATCCTCTATGAGCTAAATACAGATGCAGAGCAAAGCTCCTTCTTTTCTTGATAGATTGCTACAAAGTATTAGTACAGGTTTAAAGGGGTTTTGCCACAATCTCCTTTTATACCTCCTGTATCCAGCTCTTCAGCTCTGTGTGCTCAGAAGGGGGCGTGTGTGATTTGTTTGAATTACATATCATGTGACCCAGCAGGATGACATCACCAGGCCTTTCCTCTCTGTAGTCAAAATAAAGGTCTGTTTATGTGTAAGTTTATATGTAAGTAGCTACATTGTAGCTCAGAGGTAAAACTTTTGCCTCCAGGCACAAGGGTCCTCGGTTCAATGACTGAACTATACTGGAGCCTTGAAATATGGCTCAGGCGAACTAAAGACACCAATCTGTAGGTGCAGCCGTTTCAAAGTTTCTACTTCCCATTAGCCCAAAAGTAGGGTAATTATTGGCCAGGTGACAGGTAAAGTGTTAGCTTTCTGTACCCTAATTTAGCTCGGGAACCAGTGACTTTGAAATAAGAAAATGATAAATGTATGTAATCTTTAACAAGAACCAAACCTGTGGATTTTATTTCTCTTTGTCAATGCACATACCTGATTGAGGTTTATTTTTTAAATTTATTTGCAGTTTGACTAATAACTAAGGAGTACAGAGGGCGGGAGTAGAGTGACAGCACCCGGGGTTGAACACTCAGTAGCTGCCTGAGAGGAGAAGTGATGTCTGAGCATGTGCGACCAGGACTGAGAAGCTCTCAGCCCTTGTCGTATCCCCTGGAGACGAGCTGTAAACAATGGATCACTAAAGGAGCAGCTAAAACAAAAACGGTGCAGAATTTTTACTAATAATGAACGGTGAAAATGTTTATTATTTAATTTACAAACTTCCCACGTCAATTTTACTTCATGGCAAAACCCCTTTAATGAATTTGGAGGTTCTGTCCAGTCCCGCTGTTACAGAGGTGGTATTGGATACGTTTCATCATGAACACCAACAGAACTCAACAGACCCCCTCTCCCTTGTATACTAAGGTCATATGATGCTATGCTATTTTTTCCGTAATTTTATTTTATTTTTTTTAAATCTGTAATGGAGGCTCCAAATGGAAGATGCAGATGCAAACCAGACCTTAGCCTGGAGTCCAAACTGCTTGCCCTAAAGGAGGATTGTGGTAAAACATACAACAGTAACAAAATCAACAGTTGTAGAGATTTTGAGCTTCTGGAGGTATGCATGGTTTACACATTGACAGCAAACAGATATTTTGTTAATGGTGGGGAACTTAAACACAAAATATATTAGAATGTCACCCAACTTCTTGATATACTATAACAGAGCTGTATTTCCATGGAACCAGACAAAGCACGGGGACAATTTTTAGGTAGACCATAAAAGAGCTGTGGAATTTTACTGGTTCTCCTTGGGGAAAAAGTCCGCAAATGAGCTCTTATCCAGAAGGAAGACATTTCTCTCTGATACCACATGTAGGTAGCTACCGTTTAAAGGGGTTGTCTGGCAGAAAAAATTAATCTGAAATGTGGCCAGGCTGGTTGAAAGAAACAAAAGAAAAAGTTATACTTCCCAATCTGTTCCTCGCCGCAGCCACTGCTGAGCTTTCCAGCAATTCGCTCCTCTTGACTTCCAGGTTCTTGTCCCAACAAACATAAGACACTTGGGCTCCATTCACTTACAATGGAGTGTGAGCATCTTTGTGTTTTGGGACAAGAACCTGAAAGTCAAGAGGAGCGAATTGTCGGAAAGATCAGCAGTGGCGAGGAACAGATTAGTATGTAGAATTTTTTTATTTTATTTCCCAGCCTCACCTCATTTTAGATTACTTTTTTCTGCCAGACAACACCCTTAAAGGGGTTGTCTCACTACATTGATTAATCTCTCCTCAGTCCTCTTTTCTTGGTTTCACTTTGAATTCAGGGGCGTGTTTACTGGCTTTTACTAGGCTGCAGTAGAAGCCAGGTCTGTAGCTATAGCAACCAGTGCTAACAGCCTATCAGAAGAGATCAAACAAGTCTGTAGCTGTATTGACCTGAGGAGCTGATGCAGCCCATACAAGAGGGGATATCTCAGAATAGGTAGGACACTGTTAATGGACATATATTGCAAATTTACTTGTTTTTGCAAGATCTTTAACATAAAAAGAAATCCTTGTTGTGAGACAACCCCTTTAACAGCCTGGGTTTCAATACTGTATATAGTTCTGCTCTCTGTTTAAACTCAGAGCATTCTCTAGATTGGATACAACTGTAGCAAACCTCAGCTGTGACAAATATTGGGTATATACCGATTTTCAGTCTCTCACTTTAAGCAAGAATGTTCCCATTCACTGTCAGGAAGCAAAGATGTTGAAAATAGTGTGGAACTGAAATACAAAGTTAATTAGAAAATTGCAGTCCCTGACTTACACCGTTCTGACTTACATCTGTACTCTAGTTACAAAACGGAGACTTACATGGCATGCTGACACTTGTAGTTCCATGTTCCACCACAGATAGTTGCGGTGGAACGACAAGTTCCAGCATGCCACAGCAGCACATGAGGTGAAAATGAGGGGAAATCTTCTTAACGGGGGCACAGACAGCAAAACAAATGTAAAAACCCTTCCCTGCAGTATCAGAAACTAAAAAAAAAAAAAGCTTTTTTGCTGGAGTTACATTTAATAAATATACCTGTTCCGCCTTACATACAAATTCAACTTAAAGGGGCTGTCTCACTACAAGAATTGCTTTTTATATTAAATATCTTGCAAAAGCAAGTCACTCTGCAATATGTGACCATTAGCAGTCTCCTACCTATTCCTAGATATCCCCTCTTGTATGGCCGGTATCAGCTCCTCAGGTCGCTATAGCTACAGACCTGTTTGATCTCTCCTGATAGGCTGCTAGCACTGGTTGCTATAGCTAAAGACCTGTTTGATCTAACCTGATAGGCTGCCAGCACTGGTTGCTATAACTACAGACCTGTTTGATCTAACCTGATAGGCTGCCAGCACTGGTTGCTATAACTACAGACCTGTTTGATCTAACCCGCTAGGCTGCCAGCACTGGTTGCTATAGCTACAGACCTGGCTTCTACTGCAGCCTAGTAGGAGACAGTAAACACGCCCCTGAATTCAAAATGAAACCAAGTAAACAAGACTGAGCTGAGATGAATCAATGTAGTGAGACAACCCCTTTAGGAACAAACCTACAGTCCCTATCCCGTTTGTAACAAGGGGACGGTCTGTATTTGATTTCCGGTTGAATAGCAGATACGCTTCTGAACAAGGCTAAATAAGAGGAACACAGAGAAAGCAAGCAGTGGTACTTACTCAGCATGGCATAAGTTTTGGGCTCCTTGGAGTTGAGATCCAACAAGTAATCCATGGTGTCCTTTAAACATTTGACTGATAAATTTGCTGGAGCTGCAGCAATAGCAGCGAAGCCGAGTACAAATGCAAGTACCCTGTCCGTCAACATGGCGCAGAGTGCGGTGAATTGCCAGAGTTCAGCTTTTATAGATGACGGGGGTCACGGCATCGACAAATCACAAGAACAATTCCTGTTTTCCAAAGCAGCTGTGGAGCGTAAGCTAAAATCATTATGCATAAAAAAATCAATTACCACCCCAGCTTTACCTGTGAATAGGAAGCGTCTCGTGTTTCCCGTCCCCTATGGAGTCTGAGCTCGCTGGACGATTCTCATGACGCAAATGCAGCAACGTACAACATAAAAGCTTACGATATAAACCTGACGAAACCTCCCAGGTCACCCCAAGAAAGAGACGACTTGACCGAGTCAAATACTTCAGGTTTATTTACAGCTGGAATATTTTCCTTACATTTATAAAGACACCAAATGTATAGGCGGAGAACAGCAGCAAGACTGGACGACCACAGAACATACTCATGCACCTTCAATATATACACAAAATACACAGATATAAAATTAATACAAAATTAATACAGATACGGAACAGGTAGAAAATAAAACAATAATAATAATGTCAATGAATAGTCCCTAGTACTCTCACAGAGAAATAGGATTGTTATGAAAAGGACATTACTGCACAGATTAGTGCCCCCCCCACCCCTCCCATAATATTACACATTAAAATAAGTTAGAGCCACTTCACAAGTAACTGTGCAAATGAGAAAAGGGACCTCGTTGGGGTTAGACAACTTGTAGAGAGCTCTTGGCTGGCGACGCTGGTCCCTGTGCATTGTCAGAACGAGGTCGTATTGAGGAAGGCAAGATACTTTTTGTAGTGCTGGCTACAGAGCTGACGGAGTGTGAACTTAAAGGGGTATTCCGATAACATTTAAAGTGCCTCTGCCCTTTTTAGATAAATGAGGAGTCCTTGGGCGTTACTGTTTTCCTGCTCTACATACAATCTGGGCTTTTGATCTGCTATTTCTAATATGTGCATGTTGAGCGGCCATCTTGGAGTCATAGTGTTAAAGGGGTTGTCTCACTACAAGGATTGCTGCTTTTTATGTTAAAGATCTTGCAAAAACAAGTCACTTTGCAATTCACTGTCCATTAACCATGTCCTACCTATTCCTAGATATCCCCTCGTGTATGGGCTCCATCAGCTCCTCAAGTCGCTATAGCTACAGACCTGTTTGATCTCTCCTG
The DNA here is from genome assembly GCA_025379985.1 of Phyllomedusa bahiana. NCBI lineage: Eukaryota > Metazoa > Chordata > Amphibia > Anura > Hylidae > Phyllomedusa > Phyllomedusa bahiana. The sequence continues at coordinate 16,199 of JAODAL010003752.1, forward strand.
ATAGACTGTCAGCACTGGTTGCTATAGCTACAGACCTGGCTTCTATTGCAGCCTAGTAGAAGCCAGTAAAAAAGCCCCTGAATTCAAAATGAAACCAAGCAAACAAGATTAAGGTAAGATGAATCAATGTAGTGAGACAACCCCTTTAAGTATTCTGGTCACCTAGCCTGTACCCACAAACACTTTTCTCTTCTCTGCTTTTTCATGGCTGTCCATTTCATGTGTTACGCCTACAGGTATAAAGCACAAGGAAAAGTGGGGGCAGACATAGAAAGAAAAGAGTCTGTATTCATAAGGAGGATGTGGTCCGTACATTCCAGGAACTAAACTAAGTATTAGCCATAGTACATCTCCTTATTGTGACCCTCAACAGGTGTGGCATATGGGCAGTAGTGACTGTACACCTATCAGGGGTCCTGATCCAATATACAAAAAATGGGGACTACGGATATGGTACTAGATAGCAATTGGTAATGAAGAAGTGCCCAGTTGCTTTGGATGTATGAGTCCCTAAAATTACCTATGGCAGCCTTGACCCTTACCGTTGTGCCAATCTACAAATAGGTAAGAGCCATGGATGCATGCAATCAAGTAAGAAGTGTTATTGCTTTTTTTAAAGCTGGCAATATGGACCCACTTGCCTATGGGGCCCATGAGCAGCAGCACCCATTGCACATAGGACACGTTCATCTTTGAGAGGAAGGAATACTTATATTGAGGTAGGAACGTCTACGACAGCCCACCGAGGTCAAAACATGGAAAAGAGAAGTTCCACTCATATTAATGGGAATAAGTCGGTAATGCTATAAACTATCGAAGATTGGGAAATTTTGAAATTTAGAAAAAAAAAGGGTTCCATGAGGAACGTAGAATTTATTTTCTACAGGGAAAGTATAATAATATGTAGATCAAATGTGTCTGAAGTTTCAGATAAAGAGGTTCCAGGAGCAGGAACAACCTTTTTTGCATCTGCCACATATAGAGATCATAGAGGGGTTTGGGACCTCCTTTATTAATCAGAGTGGAAAACCACTGCAAAGAGTGTCTCCTGTTCTGGAGGACTCTGTAACCATGCATTGCATGGTCAACCACCGATTTGGATAGCTACATTATAATCCAACATTTCTCCTGCAAAGGTCAATGCAGGAATGATGTGTGGTCAGCCCCATAGCCAGAACAGTTGACCCACGGACATCATACAATCCATGGGTCGTGCTTTAGAGAAGGGGTTCTCCACATAGGATAACCTTTTTATATATTATTGGAATGCCCCTTTAACAATTTGGAAACCACTTTTTTTTTAAGTTTTTTTTTGTGTCACATGAATCAGTTTCCAAACACAGAAAATGTGCATAAAACAGTCCTACAAATATCTCCTATGTACAAACTGGGTTATTCTATGGTTCCCATATATCCTCATTCTAAGCACTAGATTCATCCCTCATGATGGAGCGTATTTCTGGCAGCCAAAGGAAAACCAAAAAGTGACAAATGGGCAAATGTCACAGATCTATGAGGTATTTCGCTGAGCGCACATTCAATATGGACAGGGCCACTGGGGACCTTTAAAGATGCATATAGGATGTTCAGAGGTATGTATTCATTTTGCAACCATGTTTTACTGCTCCAATGCATCTACATAAAATAAAATAAAGTCTGCCATTTTGTGTATACAGCTCCTATGCAGACTTCTGTGTCTCCATGGTTAGTCTAGTCAAGCTATTCTGATACTGCTACGGCCATCAGAATTCTTTAAAGGGGTTGTCTTGCTATAAAGATTAGCTTGTAACATGTTGAGATTACTAAATAAAGTGGTTTTCCAAATATATTGCGTTGTACATTGGTTTTTTGTTAAGGAGCTACAAGTGATTTTATCACCTTCTGTGCTGTCTCTGGTTCCCCAAGTGACCGACCTGACTCCTCTCCTCTGTTTTTTCATTGGCACACTGAGCTTGTGTGTTATCGATCTTCAGACAAAAGCCACTAATTCCTTCTTTACATAGCTCACAGCTTCTCCTGTCTGTAATTAGTTCTAAATCTAGACAAACAGAAGTCGAAGCAAGGAGTCTATGCTATACAAACAGCTTGACCAGTAAGTGACAGCAAAGCATTATTCATTCATGCTCCATAAATTTAATGAACAACCCCTTTAAATTGGTCTCCTCTCCTACTGAATGTACGTAAGGGTCAGTATGGGGACAGATGGAAAGGTGGAGATGCATAGGTCTGCACAGGAGGTTAGAAGATGTTTAACCAAAACCATTTGCAAACTTTTTTCACGGTCTTTACTTCAATCTATTGGAGTGGTAAAAAAAAAAAAAAAAAACATTGGGCCTCATTTATCAAAAAGGTCTAGCAGTGGGACTGTCTATGTTGCTCAAATAAGAGCTCAGCTTTATTTTTTTTCAGAGTACTAGATTAAATGAAAAGCTGAGCTCTGGTTGCAATGGGCAACAACAACAACAGTCTACTACTAAATGAGGCCCATTGTTTGCAAAAGTAGACATACCTTCTAAAAGGACAAGTTTAGCTACAAATAATTCCCTTTTAGACAGGACTGAGATACACTGGATTGGTCGATGGACTAAAATATAAAATATTAATGAACCCCCTTCCACTGTCAAATTAAAAATATCTGAAAAAAAAATTGTTAAAATATTTAATGGACAGCCACTTCCTAGCTGTAATTCGGCATGTGGCCACAAACATGGTCGCCCATCGTTGAGGTTCTCCTCGAGGTGAACAAAACTTACAAGTTATGTCCTTGAACTACTACTAACAATTGCTGTCCAGCAGTCAGGTGGCCACAAATTGATCATTTGTTATCTTTCAGGCTCAACAGATCATTCAAACTTTGTTGTACTGCAGGAGTGAGGGACTAACAATTTGCTGTTGTGAACACCCAATTTTTCTAGAAACAGATAAAACAAAATAGTAGTCAAAAGGAAAAGGCGACTCCTGGATGTATATTTACTGGGGACCGATTATCAGATTAGATTTACTTAACGGTGTGATAGGTGGAAGAGGACAAGATTAAGGAAGAGAGGAAGTAGCTATGGGCAATCCCTCCACTTTTCTAATCTTCTGTGGAGAATGGTTGTCACCTTGAAAACGTGCAGACCAATCACCCAACACTAGTGTTCTCCAATATGTGGGCTTTAGACTTTTGCAAAAATGTAACTCTCAGCAGCCCTGACAGCTTACTGGGAGTTGTAATTGTTGGACCCCATTAATATTACATTAATGGCCTTCGTTCATGATATCTATTAGACTACCTTGAGAAATTTATCCCAAAGGATGCCATAGTGGGGCCATAGGGATCAACCGAGCAATCGTAGTCCAAAATAGACTACGTTTGCTCTATTTACTGAGCAAATACACTTCATGGACTACAAGGTTTTTGTGTGGAATATATAAATTGTAGAAGTTTGGTAATAAGCGCAAATGTAGTCCAATTAGGAACATGTTTGCCCCTTAGATCTGTATGACCCCGTCACGACCCCTCTCTGGTATGCTTTGGGATAAATTTTACAAGTTATCGTTACTGATACTGATGAATGGGGGTAAAGCCAAAGGCTTAAAATCCATTTTTTGTGTCTAAGGCATTTCTTCTAAAAATAAAAGTCACCATGAAGACCTTTAGGTTTTATTTCATCGGTTGCCAACAATGCTGGGTGCCAACCCAGTACTGCCACAGAGGGCAATACCCAGCTTTCCTATCCTGAAAGGCAGTGCTATGGGAAGAATAATGTACATCAACATAACTTAGGCCGTGTTCACACAGCATTGTTCCCTATGTCAAGTTTTCTCATGGAACCCCAACGCAGCCACGCCCGGCCCGTAGACGTCAATAGAACAAACATACCTTAGTTCTAGTTGGGCTACATTTGCTCTATTTGTCAAACGTACCTGCTTTCTATGTGGGACACAACAGCCTGGTCTACCACGTTATAATAGGTCTCGCACAAAGCATATACAGCCGGCAAATGGAGCAGACATAGTCCAAATAAGACTATTTGTTCTATTGAAGTCTTTGGGCTGGCAGTGGCTATGTTGGGGTAACCAACAAGGTACCTTTTTTTCACAGTACCCTGACAGATACATCGAAGTGATGCTGACTAATCACTGTATGACTCCTAGATTGGCGGCCATATAGGTTATCACTCAGCGTTCCCAAAAACAGACACCACTTTTTATTTTATTTTTATTTTTTATAAACAACTTGACTGAAGGTTGATCAACTTGGGGCTTCATTTGATTTTTAGAGGAAAAGCCTATAGCTGCATTTTCCCACCACAGCTAATGGGATGCTGCTGCATTTGTTCAGTCCCATTTACTGGAAACTAGCAGACAACCCTTGAACGCGAAAAGCTCCCCCTCACCCCTACTGAGGTAGTCATTGACGTCTGTAAGAAGCAGGTGTCTGCACATGTACCTGACATCCATAGTGCCGGACTAATGCCACAGTCTGCTTACTCACTGAGAAATAGCAGGCCAAGGATCCTAGAGGGGTAACGTGAAGCTTTTGGGCCCCAATGCACATACATCAACAGGGCTCCCCATCTATCATGTACAAATTTCTAATACTAGAACCTTTCTAAGCGGCATTTAGGCCTTTGCAGGTAACGAGGCGTGGGAACAACTGCTACCTCTTAATCCACCATAGCTATGCTAATGATCGGCTCAGCCCCAAACAGTTGCTGTGTAGAATGGTAAATTATCGTGGTCTACCCCTAGCTAATGAATAAGGTTCACATTAGGTTTCTAATCAATGTTTAGCATGTACGCTTGGAAAGCCCCCACGATAAAGGGGTGTTCCTATGTCACATGATAGGATAGGTCATCAATGTGGGATAGGTGCGGGTCCCAAACCAATCTGCAGAACAGGGCCCTGAAAGTCTTCACTCAGAATGGAGAGTTGGTCGGACTCGCACATGATTCCCAAGAAGTGGGGCCCACACCCATCACATTTTGATAACATATCCTATCGAAAAGCCATCAATGCATGAGATGGGAACACCACCTTAAAAGGGGTTGTCTCGCTACAAAGAATAGCTTTCAAAATGTAGGGAACACTAAATATAGATGGTTTCCAAATATATTGCGTTTATCTTTTTTTTTTGTTAAGGAGCTACAAGTGATTTTATCACCTTCTGTGCTCTCTCTGGTTACCCAAGTGACTGACCTGTGTACTCCTTCTCCCCTGCTGTTTGTTCTATCTGATAGCAGGGAGTGACATCACACAGGTTGAGGCTGACACTGTGAAAGCTTGTGTGTTATCTGACCTTTCAGACAAAAGACAGTAATTACTCTACTGTTTAGATTAGCTGAGAAGCTTCTCTGGACCTCAGAGAAGGTAATTTGGCTAATCTAGACTAATAAACAGAGAAGTCTGAATACCCGGAGCTCGTATGCTAATTACAGACAGCTTGACCAGGAAGTGACAGAGCAAAGCAGCATTATTTCATTCATGCATCCTATGAAACTTTGAGATGAGACAACCCCTTTAAATGAACAACAAAATCAGAGGCATCAATAAGAGGCGTTGGTTGGTCATAAGCTTTTGATTTTCTTGATGTATTCCTAAAAACAGACGCCATTATAATCTACAGGTGACAGATGCCAATTTACGGCTTCTAACGAACAAGTTGGGAGCTAAAATGGAGACCGAAAACTAGTTGTCAACAAGGTCTAACATAGAGGCAAACCTTTCTCTGAACCAGAAATCTCACAGCCTAAACATTTTTTGATGGACTGACCATTTTTGCAACTACTTTCATATAGAAATGGGACTGTGGCGTTGACTTAAAGAACTTAAAATGTATACTTGCTTACAAAATTATCCACCCAAACATTTTTACCCCAGAGCACCAAAGAGCAGCACATGATTAGCACTGGATGACGTGTGAAATAGTAACACTGGTTGAAAACTGCACAAGAAACGACAGCTCCATCTTGCCATGGGTACATTCCTATGATCCGATTATCCATATACTTTCCCCTGTATCTCTAGTCCTGGTATATATATATATTTATATATATAGCTATGTCCGTTCTATATTCTTTCTGAAGCATTCAGAAATAGCCTAAGCAGCACATACCTGTACTACCGATACACTGCCAATATTCATCTATCACGGAAAGCAGACTGGCAGAGGTTAAATATCCTTCTCATCTAGGAGATATCACATATATTAAAAGAAAAAAAAATATACATCGATACAGTCACCGAGTATCAAAAATTCTTAAATATTTACATCTGTTTTACATGAATACTGATTTAGTAGTGTAGTGTGACGGTATCATCAAGGCAAATACGATACAACTAAATATTGCAACAATTGTTTTTTCCTTTTTATGGGTCCTTAATTATTTGTTTTTCCCATCCATCCCCCAAATAAAACACTATGAACATCTAGGCTGGACCACACCAAAAAGTTCACCAAGGCTCCTGATGATTGGGAGCTGCTCCCATCACTTTTCAGTGGAGGTCATCCTTTTGGACTTGATGAAAGCCATCCCATGAGTCCTCATGTGAGTGTTTAATGCGGCTTCAGTTTCAAAGGTCTTAGAGCAGACTTTACAAGTTTTGTCTGAGGATACGGTATCTGCTGCCTCATTACCAACACTTGGTTTGTTCTCCTGTTGACTGTCCTCTCCGGAGCCATTCTGCTTGGTGGGGGCTTGAGATTCCTTGAGCTTATGGACAATGAAAAGATGTCTGGAAAGGGAGACATGGGAAGTGTAGCAAAGGCCACATTCTTGGCACTGGTAAGAGGAGCCATCGGACTTGTGTTGGGGGATGTGTTCGTGGAACTGCAAAAGGTTTTCAGTTGTGAAACCACAGACCGCACACTTGTGGACCTTGAAGACATTAATCTTGAGTTTCTTCAATGGTTGGGTAATGGCACCTCTAGGTGATCGAAATTCCACAACTGGCTCTTCCAACTTCCGTTTTGGTGTAGGCTCCTAGTGAAAGTAATATTATATTTTTCAAATGTTTGTTTCTCATTCAATGTGCTTCCAACATAGTCTGTAGTGTTGTACACAGGTTATAAATCACTCATATCAGGGAGGGAAAGGAAGGATAAGAAAAGAAAAAAAAAAAAAAAAAAAAAAGGTAGGGAAAGGAAGGGGAAGTCATGGGAAATCATAGTTACATAGTTAGTACGGTTAAAAAAAGACACGTGTCCATCAAGTTCAACCAAGGGTGGGGAAAATGTAGGTGAAGGGAGGGAGACAAGGATTTTAAGCCCAGCCTCACCACTGGTGAATGCCCTGAAACCCACAAGGCAAGAACCAATCTGCTCCAGTGGAGACCCCAACTCTGACCCCAGAGCCTGCACCAGCCAGGATCCAGAATATTACATAGCTACATATTTTATATAGTTACATAACTACATACAAATTGAGAAAAGAAGGAAGAAGAAAGAAGGAAGAGGAGAGGTAAAACAAACAAAAAAGGAAGGAAGAGAAAGAAATAAATGAAGAATGGATACGAAGAAAGTAAGTAAAGGAATAACAAAGAAATAAAACAGTAAAGTGAAAGGAAGGAGAAAAAAAAAGCTAAAAGGCCTAAAGCATGTGTCAAACTCAAGGCCAATGGGAAGAATCTGGCCCCCCAAATCACGTTTGGAGCCCTTTGGCGCTCTGGTGCGCACCTCCATACCGCTGAATTCAGCAAGTCACAGGCAGTGGCACAGCTCTGACTGCCCTACCCAAGGCACCCTAGTCACCCTTCAAGCCCTCCAATGGCCTCTGGGGACAACCAAGATGCTCTCCGAGAAAATAGGATGGACAACGCGGGTCTAAAGGGAAAATTAATGACCGTAAGGAAAACAAAAATAAATGAGTAAAAGGAAAAAAAAAAAAAAAAAGAGGAAAGGTGGAAAGGAAAAAAAAAGACTGGGAAAACCCAAAAAAGGGAAAGGGGAAAAAAAGAAAAAAAAAAAGAAAAAATAAAGGAAAAGGGGAAAAAGTGAAAAAAATAATAAAAGGGAAAGGAAAACAGAAAAAAAAGAAGGAAAAAGGAAATAAGAAATGGCATAAAAAGTAGGTTGAAAAAGATGACTAGGGAAAAAGGTAAAGGGAACTAAAGACTTTCGGGTTTATGATAAAAACTCTGTATCCAACAGCGTATTTTAAAAGAAGGGAAAGATAGAGGGAAGAAGCTGAGCCTTTTGTGATATATAGGGTTATTTGGGTAGAAAGGGGAGAACTGAGGCTCTGGATTTTTAGGGTTATATGATAGAGGGGGAGGGGCTGACTCTTGGGGTTAAAAATGGGTTATATGAAGAAGGGGGAGGGAAACTGAAACTCTGTGATATATAGGGGTTAAAAGGATTTGGAGGAGAGAAGCTGAGCTCTGTGATATATAGGGGTTAAAAAGGATAGGGGGTTGCTGGGGGGCTCTTTTGATATATAGGGTTATATGATGGGGGAGAGAAAACTTAGCCTGTGATTTAAAGGGTTATATGATGGGGAGAGGAGCGGAAACTCCTGTGTTTTATAGGGTTTTTAGGATAGAGGGAGAAAACTGGTCGTGGTAATATGGTTTATGAAACAGGGAGAGAAGCTTTAGCTCTGTGATATATAGGGCTTTGAAAGGGGGGGGAAAAAAAATGACTCGGGAAATATAGGGATATATGATAGAGAGGAGCGGAGCTTTGATATATAGGGTTATATGCGATTATGTTATATGCACATACAGCGATTAACAGCTTTCCCTATTTTAGTTTGTGTACAGAGCAAACTGTCAATCTGTATGTTGGGGAGGGGGAAAACAAAAACTTTTACTTTCTCCCTTTTGTACCCTTTTCTGCTTTTTTTTCCCCCAAATTTCCCGCTTAAAATCATCTGTGACAGAGTTTAGCTTCTCTCCCTCTATCACATCCTGCTCTCAGATGGGATAGCATAAACCACCTGAAAGGTTTGCTTGAAAACTACAGATCCCTGTGGTCCAGAGTTTCTGCACATCCAAAGCTGTGGGAATATTCCCGATTTCTTGTAAAACCTACCTTTTTGGGGCTTCTGTTGATTTTTGACATTCCACCCCTCCGGGGTCTTCTTTTACCTTCACTTATTTTTTTTATGCCATGGGATCGCTCAAAATTTTTTTTTCTTGCATTAGAAAGTTTTTTGAAAGCCCGCTTTGAATCAGGACAGTTCCTATGCAGAGAGAAAAATTAAATTTTGGGTTTCCAAATAGTTAAAAAATAGGTTTCAGCCCGTTTTAAAAGTTGGTCTTTGCTTTCCAAACATGATGATCGATTGGTTTATTAAATTTGGAAATTTTTTAGTGTTTAAACCCCATGCAGCAGGGAAGCTCCCCCTGGTGGTGACTGCGAGGAGTGACAATTTTATTATGTAAATGGAAAGCAGGAGGATTCCTATCTATAAAATTCAGGTTGCAAAGTATATATAAATGGAGATTCTTATCCAAGCCCCCAGCTGCTGGGGGAAGTGTTCCATTTTCAACTTTTGTTACATGCCCCAAAAGGTTTTTGGTCAAGGCCACATTTCAAACTAAAATTTTCAGTTTTTTACCCGGGCTTAAGGGCTTAATTTGGGGATATCTTTTAAAACAAGTAATATCTTCCATGAGGTCATTACAAATTAAAGAGGGCACTTTAAAAGTTAATGGTCTTATACTCCCCGGGAGGGGGTAAAACTTTGGCGGATACCTTTGTGTTTGATACGGTTGTGTCGACATAGGCTGTGGGATGAACTAAAAGATTTGTCACACTGCCGACATGGATGTTTCTTCATGTGCTGGAAGACAAAATAATAAAATCAAGAATTGGAAGAGGGACGTCCCTTTAAAACTAAAAAATTGCCCAAAAAAGGGGACAAGGACAGTGGAAAAAAAGCTTAAAAGGGGTTGTCTCGTACAACGAATGCTTTTTTATGGTAAAGATATTGCAAAAAACAAGTCACTTTTTTAATATGTGTTTATTTTTAAAATGGGCCCAATTTTCCCAGAAAAACCCCTTTTTTTATGGGTTGCATCGTTTTCAAGGGCGCTATAAAGGTACAGACCTGTTTGATCATTCCTGATAGGCTGACAGCACTTTGGGTTTCAAAAGCTAAAGACCTGTTTGATCTCTCATGACAGGCTGCCTGCAACCCGGGGCTATACTACCAACTTGGGGGTTTTACGAGCCTAGTAAAAACCAATTTAAACGTGCCCCCGAATTCGAATGAAAACCCAAAAAAACAGGACTGAGGTAAAAGGAATATTTTAGTGAGGAAAAACCCCTTTTAAGGGGGATTGCCTCAATTTCCCCTTTTGGGGGGGTTCTGTCTGGGTCGAAGGCTCTTTTCTTGGAAAATTTTTCACTTTCTAAAAACGCTGAAAAAACACCTTTAAAAGCTGTCCCAAAAGACTTTATATGAAAGACTCCTGGCCATCCCCCACAGAAACGTTTTTTTTCCCCCGCTCGGTTTTTTTTTCGGTCGTTTTTTTGAAAACATTTGCCAAAAGGGAGGGCAGAAAATTGGGCTACAGGAGTCTATGTAAAAACGCCGGGAAAGGTTTTTTTTTTCGCGCTTTTCAATGGGAAAAATCACCCCGGGGGTTTTTCCACAGGGTTATTTCCTTAAACAATTCTGTATAAAAGTGTCCCCAATTGTTTCGTTTGTAGGTAATCCTTTCATTTGTTTTTTAAAATTTTTGCCGCAAAATTCTGGATTTTGGCGCTAATAAAATGATCACTTTTGCCACTGTGATTTCAGCACCAAAATCTGTAAAAAAAAGTATTTAACAAAAAAGCAAGATAACTTTTTAGCGCTAAGATCTGTAAAAAGTGGATTTTAGTGCCAAAATCTGTAAAAAAAAAACAAAACGGATTTTTAGCGGCAAAAGTGAAATAAGTGTATTAGCACCATAATACATAAAAATGTGGATTTTAGCGCTAAAATCTGTTAAAAATAATTTTGCCAACAAAAAAAAAGAGAACTTTATTAGTGAAATAAATCCGTAAAACATACCCATAATAAATGTAAAATTTGACCCCTTCCAAAATATTAAAGCAAAAAGAAGAAATTTAAAATTGCTATTTGTAGAAAAAATTCTCCATTATACTTAACCATTGTTCTGTATGACTCCTCTTCTGTCCTCCGCAGAATTGCTTTATGGGTGATTTATTTATTTATTTTTTTACCTTTTTTCTATTTTTAAAGCACCAAGGGTTCTTCATTAAAAAATTTGGTTATTTAATGAACCTGATGAGTCTCTTAGTTTGTTCTTTTTTGGCCTGTAAGATTAGGTCAGGTAAAATTCTTTCACAGGCTTCTTTATAGTCTATAAACCAGCAACCACCCTCTGAGGATCACACCGCTTTCCTACATTTTGTACTCTCGGACTGGAAGCAGAACGCTGTTTTTTCCCTTTGCCATGTGAGTCTCTGAAGTCTATCCGTGGAACGAAAGACTCGGAAGATACAATCAAAAACCCCTTTTGTAGTCTTAGCGAGCTCTCATTCCATTAACCCTTCCTTTGGGCTTTTAGATGGTGGAAAAAAGTTATTTCATAAAAAATTAAGAAGCACTTTAGCAATTCAGCTGTTAAATCCTGTGAGATGGCTCTAAACTCACCGGGCGACATGCAAATCCTTTTTTTCAGCAAATTATTTTCTGCTTGTTTGGTCGTTAACACCAGCGATTCCATATCAAATTCAGCCAACCTTTCCGAAAAATCTATAAAAAGACTTCTACCACAATTGTCCATAATATTTGGGTTTTTTTTAAACACATCGTCGGGGTTAAAAACCCCCCTGCCATGCCTATATGTCTGAGGTATACATTGGGGAGTATTTACTCTTTTGGTCTCCATCGGGTGAAAGAGGGTCTATATTTACTATTTTGCTATAGGCAAACAAACTATCAGTTCTCTATCTATAAAACACTAAAACGTAACTTTTATTATGTATAACTCTTAACCTCTATACACACTATTTAAAAACCTGATTTCTAACCTCACCATTTAACCCTTTCTACTTCTGAAGGAAGGAACGCCACCTACCAACAGGAAAGCCTTATATATACAGCAAATTATTAACTACAGTGAGGGATCCCAAGCCTCCTACTTGGGCAATCGTCCCTAATCTAATGGACACAAGACAAATAAGGCTCCCTTTTGACACCCTCTGCAGCGGGTGGCACTTTTAGACTGAGGTGAGAAATCACAATTTAAAACGTCATGCCTGACCTCCCCAACATGTTTCACCAGCTAACCTGGCTTCATCAGGGGTTAGAGGTCCGGTCCCATGTGGTCTAAGCTCATTTCCTTTTAAATCATGTTAGGTACACACCCTATTCAGGTGATCACCAATTTTGTGGATTCTCTGATGGCTAATTGGTGAGCACCCAAATAGGGTGTGTACCTAACATGATATAAATGGAAATGAGCTTAGAAACCAACTTTTTAGCCACAATGCAAAACGATATGTTTGGCGTAAAAGCAACACAGCTCATCCCCCTGAACACACCATCCCCACTGTCACACATGGTGGTGGCAGCATCATGGTTTGGGCTTTTCTTCAGCAGGGACAGGGAAGATGGTTAAAATTGATGGGAAGATGGATGGAGCCAAATACAGGACCATTCTGGAAGAAAACCTGTTGGAGTCTGCAAAAGACCTGAGACTGGGACGGAGTTTTATCTTCCAACAAGACAATGATCCCAAACATAAAGCAAAATCTACAATGGAAGGTTCACAAATAACCGTATCCAGGTGTTAGAATGGCCAAGTCACAGTCCAGAGCTGAATCCCATCGAGAATCTGTGGAAAGAGCTGAAAACTGCTGCTCACAAACGCTCTCCATCCAACCTCACTGAGCTCCAGCTGTTCACAAACGCTCTCCATCCAACCTCACTGAGCTCCAGCTGTTCACAAACGCTCTCCATCCAACCTCACTGAGCTCCAGCTGTTCACAAACGCTCTCCATCCAACCTCACTGAGCTCCAGCCGTTCACAAACCCTCTCCATCCAACCTCACTGAGCTCCAGCTGTCACAAATGCTCTCCATCCAACTCACTGACTCCAGCTGCTCACAAACGCTCTCCATCCAACCTCACTGAGCTCCAGCTGTTCACAAACGCTCTCCATCCAACCTCACTGAGCTCCAGCTGTTCACAAATGCTCTCCATCCAACCTCACTGAGCTCCAGCTGTGCGCCAAGGAAGAATGGGCAAGAATTTCAGTCTCTCGATGTGCAAAACTGATAGAGACATCCCCCAAGCGTCCTAAATCAGCCGCCAGTCATCCATAGTTGGGAATAGGAAGGAACTAAATTACAGCAGCCATTTTGAACCACAATGGTGCTATCATTTAGTCACACAGTAACTCAGGCTTGGCCCCAGTGTTCTTTATTCTCATAGGCCTTTTCTTGGTCACCTCCTTTTAATTAGGTTCTTCTGCTATTTTCTATGGGCTGTCCCAGTACAAGGGCATCAAAGCATTACCCAGTGAAGTCAATGAGCTAACAAGTGCCAACAGTCTTCTAAAGTGAGAGACATTCTTTGCTGCAACAGTGCTTTCTGTCTTCTATCAAGAGATTCCTTCAATTATATTGTCCTCATAGGACAAAAGTTTGTACAAAAAGGACAAGGCTTTGGTGAGGAGGGACTCTCTGTTGCCATCAGCTCTACTGTGGTTTTTGTACGATACTAAATATTATGCAGCGTGACGCGACCGACTGCTGAGGACATTAGAGAAGTAAAGACACGGCAGCTCTTCCCGATTTAACTCCTTAAAAGATTCATGAGGAAGATGCGCCCGGGGAATGCACAGAGCGAGGACTACAGAGGAGGAAGGCGGCTGTCACATTCAGAACTACTGCTTTGTTGGTTTGCCAGGTTGTTTTGTGTTCTTATCTGATTTTCACAAGAAGTACTGACTGGCGAGATCAAAGCTTTACTCTAAAACCATAACATACAATGTTCCCTCATAATTTGTTAAAGAAAAGAACAACTCCCATACATAATGGATGACCAGTTATGAAATTCTAAAACTGTTTTGAAAATTAGCATTTCATAGCTTCTAGAAATTAACCAAAATGTCCACCAAGTTTGTTTGGTAGTACATTTCTACCCCATGGGCTGGGGCATAACTATAGAGGGTGCAGAGGTCCCATCCCTGCAGCTCAAAAGCAAATCTGCCACATAGAAGACACTAGTATTGTAAACGGCACGGTAGCTGGGCAGGGGTGCCCATTTCACTTTTTGCATGAGGCCAAGGAACTTCAAGCTACAACTCTGCCCAAGGTTACTGTTCAGAGATGTCCAAGCCATCCTAGACCCCCTTGCTTAGTCACTTCAGAAATGATGTCATGTTGCAATGTACCCTAATGTCAGTAAGTGTCATTTGTAGAGCAATGAGGAGAACCAGGCAAACCTTGAGGGGGCCCAGCATTGGTACATAGGTTCCTCCCTTCCCTATAGTCCTCCAAAAGCAGTTCAACAACTGTGTCTCTTAAATAAATGGTGTTTTTACTGCCGTTGTGCGGTGCATGACCACTAAGCATGGACATGCATTGCCAAATGGTACTAGCGATCCAAGGGCAACATAAACTGGGCAATTTGTGGTAATTCAAGTTCCTGAAAGCCAGAACTTAATATATAATTAATATGCCGGAAACCCTCCCTTGGGTATGTTGAGTGGTGCCACATTTTTTCCGTGATGCTAGCCTTTGCTTTCCCTTCCATAAGGAGACTCCACTGGTAACTATTTTGGATTTAATGACACTGGAGTACTATTTTGCTTCACTAGAGCGAATATGAGTATTTCCCCACCAGCATACACCTTTATGGTGCATCTCCACAAGGAGAAACCTTACTCCTTTAGAGCTATGTCAATGTCCTCTCATTCAGCCAGCCAGAGACCAGCTCTGCACTGACGAGAGGCAAAACAACCCAAAACAGCTGTCTGCTGATGGGAGACTCCCCATAAGGAGGAGTGTACTGGCTAGACTTAAAATCCCTAGTCATGTTTCAAGGCTCTTTAATAGGTTGGATGTGACAGAGGGAAGCTACTACCAAGAAATGGTGCTGAGGTACTAGCTCTCTTCCCTAGAGCTTATTTTAATATTTCACATACAGAATTACATAGGGTGACGTCAGAATTGGGCTTCAACATTTTTTTGGTGTATTTTGTGCCAAAAAATGGTCGTAGCGCTATTCTATAAATGTATGAACAGTCGTACATCAAAACTAGGCGCAGTTTGTGCCAGACGCGACATTTGAAGGTGCCTAAATATGCTAGCAATGCACCCAAGATATGCCATTTCTATTTAAGGTATACCACATGCCAGATTTATGATAGGTTCATACATTCAGGTTCACTATACACATTTAATGCGCCTTAAAACTGGCGTGGAAGCACCTCAAGTGGCCTATAGTCTTTAAAGGGGTTGTACCATAAAATACATCACCTATTTACAGGATAGGTGATGAATGTCTTATTATTGAGAGTTCTGCTGCTGAGATCCCAACCGATTGCTAAAACTAAATCCCTGTCCTCTCCCTCCACACAGCAAGTTTAAATAGCGCAGTGGTTGAACATGAGGATTCAAAGTCTAGACAGTGCCGTCTATCTCCTTCACTCCCATAGACTTTGAACGCAACGGTGGAGCACAACCGACCCTGCTTCATTAAATCCCTTCCTTACTGTGGAAGCACACGGTGAGGAAGGACAAGGACATGGGTTTCATGGGACCCCCAGTGATCAGACATTTATCACCTATCCTGTGGATAGGTGATACAGGTCTTTTGTGGTACAACCCTTTTAAGTCTCCATTCTCCTTCATGATGCATCTCCAAGGAGAAACCGTACTCCTTTACACATTTGGTGGATTGCATTGTGCATCACTTTTCTTAGTATGGAATCCCAAGAAGCTCTATTATACATCATTGGGATTAGTCAGGATCCATCATATCCAGGGAATGGCGGTGGCTGCAACTCTTGGCATACTTCTGGGCCAGATCATCAATTGTTATGGCCCCCATTGCCCGTTACCTCCTAGGCTTAGTACATTTATTATTTTGCCATAGGCGAACTTAAACTCTATCAGTTCTCAATCTATAAAACACTAAAACGTAACTTTTATTATGTATAACACAACCTCGATACACACTATTTAAAAACCTGATTTATAACCTCTCAAATTTTCCCTTTCTACTTCTGAAGGAATAACTCCTTTTCTATTATCAAGTCTGGTGGATCACCACCCATTAACAGGAAAACCTTATATATACAGTAATTTACTAACTCCAGTAAGGGATCCCAAGCATCCTTCTTGGGCAGTCATCCCTAACCTAATGGACATAAAATATATAAGGTTTCCTTGTGACACCCTCTGCAGCGAGTGACACTTGTAGACAGAGGTGAGAAATCACAATTTAAAAGGTCATGCCTGACCTCCCCAACATGTTTCACCAGCTAAACTGGCTTCATCAGGGGTTAGCGGTTCGGTTCTCTTGCGAGAGTCCCATTTTTTGGAGACTTTCTCCTAGGCTTAGGGCTCCATTTTTAACTAATATTGATATTTACAAGATCATTATTCAGTTCTAAGCAGCTATAGAGTGTCCCATACTTTCTGTGCAGTTCCACTGTTCTCGGTTATCAGCCATTTCAAGCTTGGGATAGACCGTAGTGTTCTTCAATGGGATCACTGACTAGTGGCTGCCCATTTTGGTATCTTCCCTCTCCTGTGCTGAGAGTACGTGGGTACAATATTATTGGCTAATGAGGTTGCTCTTACCTTCCCATGCTCCTTCTTCATGTGCGATATATAGACTTCTCTCTGGTTAAAAAGCTCTTCACAGTCCCAGCAGGTCCAGCCTGAGTTTGTAGTTTTCTTGACCAATTGGTTAGTCTTCTTTTCCGGGACAATGGCTTTCTTTTCCGGTTTCTCAGTTCCATTGACGGGCTTCACTTCCTCCTTGGTGGGGCTGTTACCGTTCTGGGTGGTGGGCTTGGTACTCAGAGGTAACGTGGCACCAATTTTTGGAGGACCCTCCACACTCTTCAATGTCCCATGCATAGACTGCAAGACAAATTAAAGCAGGGTTAGAAATTTAGAAGCTAAAAATAAATGGCTGATTCATACTTAAAGGGGTTGTCTCGCTACAAAGAATAGCTTTCAAATTGTAGGGAACACAAAATAAAGACATTTTCCAAATATATTGCTTTGTTCCTCTGTTTTCCCTAAGGAGATACAAGTGAATTTATGACCTCCCTGGCTATTTCATTCCCTCAGTAACCGACCTGTAAAAAATTCTCCCCCTGCTGTTGTTCTATGAGATAGAAAGTGAGTGATCCATCAACAGGTTAGGGCAGTGTCAGTGCTGCTCAGCAGTAAAAAGCTTGATTTATGTAAAATAAACAAACTGAAAATTGGGGCTTTTTGTTTTGGGGGATCAGATAAGAAGTCCTGTTAGTAGTTTGAGAAGCTAATCTGATCTAATTAGGAACTGAAAGCACAGCACAGCACAGCACGGAGCTGTACAAGCACAAGCTGTATGCAAATTAGTCAGTCTGAACCAGGAAGTGGCAGAGTATTTCATTCATGCATCCTTTGAAGCTCTGTAGGGAGACAACTCCTTTAAAATAGGAGGGGGTCATTTTTTAAAATCAGAGGTGAAAGAGGCTTGACCGACATCTTTGACCGGTCTCTGCCCTGAGCTCATTGGCAATCTTGTACTTTGAGACAGACTGGTTGCTGGGGATGCACTGGGTGACAACTCTACGGTTGGCAGGTAGTTTATTCTTAGGGCACAGCCACACGACAAGTAGAAAATATTTGTTGGACTCTACTATTGAAAACCGTGTGGATTTTGGTCCGATTCAACGCTCAGAAAAGGAGTCCTATTGATTTCTATGGGGTTATGAATGCGGATACAACATAGTAATGTTTTCGGCACTTTTTTTTTTTTTTACATGGAATACAGCGGAAAAATGAACAGGTTATAAGTTTTTTATAAAAATCTTTTTAAAATTAGACCTTGAAAAATCTGAGTTGTGTAGACTACGACACGGATTTTTAATTGAGGTCTATGGGGATGGTTTGCAATCTTTTTTTGACGCGTACTGAAAAGCGGAATCCACGTAGATTGTCATTTGAAATACTCATTGTGTAGACCAGGCATCTTCAAACTGCGGCCCTCCAGCTGTTGGGAGACTCCAACTCCAATCATGCAAGTATATAATATATAAAAGTGGGAATAATGGGAGTTGTTGTTTCCCAACAGCTGGAGAGCCGCAGTTTGAGGATGCCTGGTGTAGACAGACCCTTAGGGTATGTTCACACGGCGTAAATTCGCCGCGCATTTGCGCTCTAATACGGGTGAGATGCGCGCCGAAATTACAGTAATCCATAGTTCTTGTAGAGAACTATGGATTACGTCTCCTCTCCCCGCGCATACAATACGATCGTATTGTACGCTCGGGGAGATAAGTGACATGTCAATTACTTGTGGCGAATATGCGCCGCAAGTAATGAATGTCAATGGGGCCGGCGGGAGTCTGCACGTATTAAAGCGAGCTCCCGAAGGACACTATGTACTGCGGCGCGTACCATCCGCGCCGCAGTACATCGTGTGAACATACCCTTAGAAATCAGTCTGTCGGACAGGACTCCAGGACTGGCATTGTGTGGACAGCACAGGAAGAGAAAAAGGTTTGGCGGCAGTCACGTCACCATCATTTCCTCCTGAGCCTGCTTTCGTTTTCAGATTTTTAAAGGAAGGGTTTAAAGGGGTTGTCTCACTACAAGGATTGCTGCTTTTTATGTTAAAGATCTTGCAAAAATAAGTCACTTTGCAATATGTGTCCATTAACAGTGTCCTACCTATTCCTAGATATCCCCTCTTGTATGGGCTGCATCAGCTCCTTAGGTCGCTATAGCTACAGACCTGTTTGATCTCTCCTGATAGGCTGCCAGCACTGGTTGCTATAGCTACAGACCTGGCTTCTACTGCAGTCTAGTAGAAGCCCCTGAATTCAAAGAGAAACCAAGAAAACAGGACTGAGGTAAGATGAATCAATGTAGTGAGACAACCCCTTTAAAAGAAACACCCCTACTACATTCAAGGATATTTATGTGGCCACCTTTTCTCTCATGGCTCACCTGATCATCAGAGAATTTATTGTAATCATTTTCAGGGCCGTTTCTAGGTAAATAATTTTTTTTGCTACCCTCAGTAACCCACAGCAAAGTATTTATTTTTTACAATTCAACAGAATAATCTGCAGGAGATCAAAAGTAAAAAAAATCATGTTTTTGCATTGCCATATTCTGAGAGCCATAGAATTGTTTATCTATTGACAGCAGGGGTGGGGTTTTTTTTCTTTGGAGAGTTTTATATTTTTTTTGGGGATCACGGGGGCTAAAAGGGATTTTTGGTTTCCCTTTTTAAATTTTTTTTTCGTGCTGTGGAATCAACAAAAACTCTAATTTTTTAGAATTTTTGTTTTTTACAGCATGCATGACAACATAGTAGTTATAATATGAATCACTATGGATGTGGTGTTCCCAATTACTTTTTAAAATCTTGGGGGTTTTTTTTAATTTTTTTTTTTAAAAAGAAAATTTGAAAGGGAAATTTTGTGTGTGCGCAGGGGTTTGCCAAAAGGGCATACTCCTGCCCGGGGCCCCTAACCCAAAAAGGACCCCAAACAGACTTTTAAAAAAAATAGGAACAAGTAATGGTAGTGACCCCTTTTGTTTTTGGCTGCAGGGGGCCCCAAAAATTGGGTTTTAAAGATGACTGAGGGCAGACCCCCCTCAAAAAAAGGGTAGAATTTTTGGGCTTTTCAAGATCAACAAATTTTCTTACATTTTTTTTTTTTTTTTAATAAACTATAGGACACATCTCTTCCCTTTATAATGCATGTGTCCAACTGTTTTTATGTTTTATACTTTTTTCACAACTTCTGACTCAACAAGAACTTTTGGCCCAAAAATTTACAAAGGTTTTGGATTTCCCGGGTCGCCCCAAAAAAATTTTGGGGGAATTTAGTTTGAATTAAGGGTTTAAACAGGGCCCCCTCACCCCCTTGGGCACATTTTTTACATCATGAGGGCCAAATTTAAAGCCTTACAATTGATTAACAGTACTGCTTCAAGCAGGATGCTGTCAGAAAGAAGAGGCCGCTAAGCTTAGAGTGTCATCAGCATGTTGTAGCAGAGATACAGAGAGACTGGAAGAGTCACAGAAAGGCAAAGAAGTGGACGTCCTTTGACTACATCACACACGGATGATGCGGAACCGGATGATGAATGCCACACAGGTCCAGGCACATTTAAAGGAAGTGAGAGGCAACCAGGTGTCATGTCAAACCATTCATGACCGTTTACATCAGGGTAAGTAATGTAATGTATGTACACAGTGTCTTCAACAGCAGAATAATGAGTGCAGCTCTGGAATCTGAAAAACCGGCCGCAAACGAGCACAACGGGGCTCTATGGAAAACCCGTGCAGCAGTCCCCAAAAAACATTGAACATGCACATTCTTCCATCTGGTTTTCGGACAGAATATGTGCATGTCAATGTGAAGGGGGAGGGCTTTACGCCGCTCATCGCAGAGAAATGCCGGCCCCCCACGCCCGGGGGGACGGCACACACCCAGGACAAATACCAGTCGGCTAAAGCAACCTTTATTTGTCCTCTGCCATGTAAACGGGCCCCTATACAGGATTTGGCTCAGAATAAGTAATGTAATGTATTTACACAGTGACTGCACCAGCAGAATAGTGAGTGCAGCTCTGGAGTATAATACAGGATGTAACTCATAATCAGTACAGGATAAGTAATGTATGTACACAGTGACTGCACCAGCAGAATAGTGAGTGCAGCTCGGAGTATAATACAGGATTAACTCATGATCAATACAGGATAAGTAATGTAATATGTACACAGTGACTGCACCAGCAGAATAGTGAGTGCAGCTCTGGAGTAAATACGGATGTAACTCAGATCAACAGATAAGTATGTAGTACACCAGCGATAGTGAGTGCAGCTCTGAGTATAATCAGGATGTCAGATCAGTACAGGATAAGTAATGTAATGTATGTACACAGTGACTGCACAGCAGAATAGGAGTGCAGCTCTGGAGTATAATACAGGATGTAATCAGGATAAGAATAGTAATGTATGTACACAGTGACTGCAGCAGCAGAATAGTGAGTGCAGCTCTGGAGTATAATACAGGATGTAACTCAGGATCAGTAGAGGATAAGTAATGTAATGTATGTACACAGTGACTCCACCAGCAGAATAGTGAGTGCAGCTCTGGAGTATAATACAGGATGTATCTCAGGATCAGTACAGGATAAGTAATGTTACACATGACTGCTACCAGCAGATTGAGTGCAGCCTGTAGTATAAAACAGGATGTAATGGATCAGTACAGATAAGTAATGTATATACCAGTGACTGCACCAGAATATGATTGCACTGTGGATATAATACAGGATGTAACTTGGGATCAGTACAGGATAAGTAATTAAAAGTAATTCCACATTTAATATAGAATACATCTATGTATAAAGTGTTCATACATGCATTCAGGTCCCTCAGTCTATTATATTAACAATATTGGAGAAAGAAAGAACGCCATCTCTCTTCTCCAATCACACAGAGCTATTTCTTAACACTGCAAAACACCCTGGTCTCAAATTTCAGAGCAATGCAAACAGCATTTGAAGTAGATTTTTACAGCTTTAAAGCAGGAGGACAAAATGTTAAAAGACGTATTCCATAACCTTATTCCTATAAAGCGCAGTCTGGTGCCGATTTTTGTAATTGAAAGAAAAGTAAAAATCGATAAATCCATTGTAATTTACTACTTATTGTGTCTGGAAGGTCAACACATCACAGCATTCTTCAATGTGAGAGGGAACCATTTACCCTGTATATAAATAGAATGCAAGAAGTACAGTAAAGACTGACACAAGCAGAGCACGGAGCTTCTGTGCATACCTTGATGTGATCCATCATAAGCTGCTTCTGTGCATACAGTAGGGAACAATCTGGACACTTAAATACCGACACTTTCTGGTGCTCGAGATGCTGATCAAAGTGGCGATAAAGCAGCGGCTGCATGGTGAAGACCGTGTCACACATGGAGCATTTGTAGATAATCCTGGAACAAGACAGAAGGAACAATGTAGGTGATCACCCTCACAGACAGACCCGGAACTGATCATACAGAGAATACATAAGAGTAATGCTGGATATATTATACAGGTAGAAGCCATGAAACAGTCACAGAGCCCAGAATAGATTGGCCCTATCCTTTTTCTGAATGGTAAGAAGGGATACAGATGACGGGGCCTCCTGGCTTAGGATGAGTCTCAAAAGGTGATGGTATATGGGTGGACAGGAACCAATAAGGTTCTATTCAAAAGAATATCTTTTAGGCCTCAGCATTCTGGGATTAATACAGACGATTTTTCAAAACCGTATGCAAAATTTTACAAAAAAATTCACTAAATGCGAGTGTAAAGTAAAGCTCAGCCTTTGTAATAATATACTTTACAAAGATGCTAGGATTTAGCATTCTCTAAATCAACCAATATTAAATCCGTCCCTGTTGACTTTTAAGAGACACTTCCACCAGAAAGGAATATTTTTGTTAAAAACCAATGTTCCTGGAAAACAATTTTGTTTAGAATTTTTGGCAGCATTTTATTTCAGCAATCCTAAGCAACTAAAATAACATATAAAAACCATGTCCATTTTGTAGCTGTGATTAGTAAAGAGGTAAAATTCCTGAATAACAGGGCAGACTAATCTCACTTCACTGCAGCTACTGCTTATTTCGATGTAGTCTCATTACAAATAGTAGGTAATGACAATGATCACTAATGTTCTCTGGACTGGGATAAATCAGATTAGACTAGATCACACTTATCAGGTCCTGCTGATAACCCTTATACCTCTCAGGCCATATTTGGCTTAGAAGAAAAACCATCATGCAAGCCTCTCCCTGTAGGCTATAAGAGCTCACAGAGGCAGAAGTCAGGAAGACAAGCCAGGATGTCATGTACATGGGAAAACCAAAAAAAAAAAAAAAGGGCCACAAAAAATAAAAAAAATATCAAAATCCATATTCTAGTCGCATATGCTTGTCAATAAATTTTGATGGGCGTCCCCCCCCCCCTAATCTTTACCCAAATTTAGTTAAGGACTTGTTCCTCATGGCTCATTTAATACATTGCAATACACACGCAAAACCATTGACCCTCTGCAATTTACATCATACCCACTAGCTGGCCACTGGGTCTTCTCATCATGCTGTTTCACAGAGCCACAGAGATTGAGGCTCACACTTCTTGGTTAGGCTTTGGGTGGTTCTAAAGCAGTGATTGGCACATTAGCTCTGCTCTTCATGTTACTCCGATATGACTGCAAGAGATTATATGTAGTACAGAAAGCTACAAAGCTCTAAGGCTATGTCTACACGGCAGTGGACAAAAAACGATCTGGAAACCAAATACTAAAAACGTACACGGTGATTTTTTTTTTTTTTTTTTTGCGCGTTATGTATTTTTTTCCCATAGATTTGCTATGTATTTCTGCAAAAAAAAGTGCCAAAAAAGGACCGGCGCTTCACATAGACTCCAATAGTTCGTTTTCTGCCCTGCTCGGTCATTTTTTGCAACAGGTTTCAACAAGCAGAAGAAAAAAAAAAAAAAAAAGATGTTCTGTCGAGATAACAGAACATTTTTACTATACAAGTCTTTGGGACCTCTTTTCAGTTGTTTTTGTGTGCAGCGGAGACATAGCCTAAGGCTTCAAACTCGTCATTAACTTAGGTAAACAAAGCTTCTGACAGACTGACCAAGGGCAGCTTGGATGAATCAGATTTCGCAGCGTATATGCGCTCTAATACGGGCGAGATGCGCGCGGAAATGATGGTAGTCCATAGTTCTCATAGAGAACTATGGATTACACCTCCTCTTCCCGCTCGTACAATACGATCATATTGTACACGTGGGGAGATAAGTGACATGTCAGTTACTTTCGGGCGAATACGCGCCGCAACTAATGAATGTCAATGGGGCCGGCAGGCTGCCACCTTCCCCCCGCGGGAGTACACGCATATTAGCACGAGCTCCCAAAAGACACTATGTACTGCGGTGCGTACTGTACGTGCTGCAGTACATCGTGTGAACATAGCCTAAGAGAGAGAGCAGGGGAGAGGTGGTCAGTAACCAAGAAAAACTTGTGTACATTAGCAGTAGATAAAATATTCTTTATCTCGCAAACAAAGCAGAAACAAAACAGCAATGTATTTGGTAATAGTCTTCATTTACCTTTCCCTACATGTTAAAAGCCAGTCATTGTGGTGAGAAAACCCCTTTATGAAACTTCTGACAGTATCACAAAACCAGGTTGTTGTTTTTTTTGTTTTGTTTTTTAACAAACCTGGTCATCTCGCGATCTATCAACCAAAGAGAAAGGGTAAGGAAGGACAAATCTTTAACTTAAATTTTTTGTATATGTAGGAAAATATATTGCTACTTGGAAATTGTAAAGAATTAGCCGTTGATGGATCTTTAGGCCGTGTTCACACGGCTTATTTCGCCGCGGATTGGCGCCGTACTCCACGCCGGATTTGCGCTGCAGTACGGCGCCAATCCGTCGCAGTAATTACGGTAATCCACAGTTCTCAGAGAACAGTGGATTCCGTCGCTCCCACCCGCTTGGCGAATCCGCCGGGCGGGGAGAAAGTGAAATGCACATTATCCAGGCACAATACACGCCGTGGATAATGGCAGTCTATGGGGACGGCGGGCCGCGCCCCCGCACCGCCCCCGCCCTTTATTCAAGCCGGAATTGCGAGCACAATCCGGCGTGAATAAGCCGTGTGAACGGGGCCTTAATGTAATGGCTGGGTTCACACTTCATTTTTCACTATGTTGCAAGTATCTGGGGGATAAACGGTCCCCTGAAGTGGCTGCAGCCGGCCCACAGTTAGGACCAGAACAAACCTAGTCCTATTTGGACATTTGCTCCTTTTATTGGTGGTATACACTTTTCGTGAGGGATATCAGCGCATTGTAGACCACGCTTGTGTGTCCAGCACAGAAAGCGTACGCTGCCAACAAATGGAGCAAATGAGTCCAAATAGGACTATGGCTGCAGCCACTTCGGGGGACCATTTATCCCCCAGATACTTGCAACACTGTGAAAAATTAAAAAAAAAAAAAAAAAAGTGTGAATCCAGCCTTCAAGGAGATCACTTTTCAAAAGCTTGTATTTACACAAGTCATGTGTGAATACAGATGGGCCAAATGGTCTCTATCTAAGAACTAGTACTTTCTTCTTCAAAAAGGAGAAGCTGCTAGATGTTCTTTTATCATGACAGATCCTCATTAAAATGTATTATACCACGTAGTATTAATAAAGTCATTGTTGTGTTATTTACCACAATATCCACCAGATGCCTTTGATTATTCTGCATGCATTGTAGTCAAACATTGACAAGCAACAACAGCAAATTAAAGAGGTTGTCCAGTTAAAAAAAATAAAAAAAATAATATAATATATATATATTATATTTATTTATATTATATATAACCAACAACAATATAGCTGGCCTTGGAGGGGCTGAATTAGAATAAAATAAAGACCCCAATCGGCTCTGGTCCCGGCGCTCCCGGGCAATGACACCACGTTCACTGTTCACATGGCCCTGCAAGATTTCAAAGGCCTTAGTGGTTTCTTTATGTACACGCAGCACCTGACTGCAGAGTCCCATGCCCATGATTGTGACACCAGCAGAAGCCCCAGGACCAAAATGGAGTGCTGGAATGGGGCCCATTGGAAAAGTAAACTTTTTTTTTTCTATTTCATCCCCTGCCCAAGTTAAATTGTATTTTTTTTTTTACAACCGGACAACCCAGTTAAAGAGCATCTCCACCCAAGGGCATAGCAAGAGGTAGTGCAAAGACCTTGGTGGCCCTCTGCCACATAATACACCAAAATTAGGCTGTGATCCCACAACGTGGCAGCTATGTGCAAGCAAATACCCAAGCAAGTTTGCTGGTAACCTATGTTCTTGGGCAACCTTGTACAGCCAAGCTGGATGCCATTTCATCCACACTCCTCCGCTGCACCATGGGAGCCCGCCAATCATAAATGGAACAGTACATAACTCCAACTAAACTGGTCCAAAAACATCCCATTAATACTGCAAGTAAAAAGATTAATAGGGCAGGACTGCTGCCAAGGTGGTTTTCTCTACCTGAAGCTTAAGGACAACATTTTTAAGGGATTTTCTAACTACTAATGATTAGCTTTCAACATGTGGGAAAAGGTAACCTAGTGTCTCTAGGTTGCCATCCTTATCTCCTTTCCTGATTAGGCAGAGAGCAGGTAGTGACTTCACCATGTTTAGATGAAGCAGTCTCTTTATCTCTAACAAAATTTGGTTTACCTTTAATAAGCATTTGTTCACACTCCTGGGAGCTCTGTGGCTTTATCTACAGAGACGTAAGTGTAGGAGATTTAATCTGTAGTAACACAGAAGAGCTAAATATGCTAATCACTGCTATAGGACCACCCACAGCCTGACCAGGTACTGAGAGTCAGAAGCTTCCTGCAACTCTGTAAAACAGCATGATGAGAAAACCCCTTTAAGGTCAACCACCAAAAGATTTAAACGGGTGTTCCCCCCCCCCATAGACTTTGATGGCAAACGTATAAGATATGCTATCAAAGTCTGATAACCGGGGGTCCCACACCTATCTCAGGAATGGGCTTGCAAACATATTGGCTCAGAATGGATAGCCAGAAACACTTCCACACTACTCTCCATTCTGTTCTATGGGAGTTCTGAGCACAGTGTGACCGGCTCTCCATTCTGAGTTGATAATTTCGCAGTCCCGCTCCTGAGATGGGTGCGGGTCCTAGAGGTTGGATGACTACAAAACACCCAAGAAATTGGGCGAGATGTAAAGAAACCTTTTGACCAAAAAGAAATTATCAACACTTAAAGAGGACTATGGGTCATAAAATACAACTTTTAATGAAAATATTAAAACAATTGAGCCAACGACATCTAAATTCATATTAAACTTGAAAAGGGACTAACAATAAAGGAGGAAATAGTCCTAAGTGGCCCTAAGAAGGCTATTACACCTTAACTTGCAGACAAAACAGGAGAATCGCCCTGAAAAGGACGTTCCTGTCAACAACTTAACCCTGTAAACACTGGCCCTAACCTAACCATACGGTCCCATCCCAACATGTTCCAATGTGAACAATATAGTATAAAAGATGCGCAGCATACCTACAAATATTGATTCTACTCAGGCATCATAACGATAGTGTAATCCATCCCTTACCCTGTCAGGGTATAACAGCGTCGGCTTTTATACTATACCTTTTATACTATATTGTTCACATTGGTCCTGATAGTTTGACACTTGTGAAGACTTTTTGGAAGCAATATACCAGGTACTTGGGTCACCCTGGCACTTTGTATGTGCATTGATTAACTTCTCTATGGCCCCTTATTGGTCACTTTTTACTTATCATCCCCTTTTGCGATCACTTTAAACTGCCTGGTTGATCGAAACATGTTGGGATGGGACCATGTCGGTATGACCTGCAGAAGAACAGACCAGGGTAAAGGTGGTGCCTGAGCCAGACTTGTGGTATTGGCTCTACACTGCCCTGTATGTATGACCTGCAGAAGAACAGCCATGACTCATGGGTAAATGTGGTGCCTTTGACCACCCTTTGGTATTAGCGCTGTTATCGAAACTGTGGATGGGACATGTAGGTATATGACCTGCAGAAGAACAGACCAGGGTAAAGGTGGTGCCTGAGCCAGACTTGTGTATTGGTTCTACACTGCCCTGTATGTATGACCTGCAGAAGAACAGCCAGTCCAGGGTAAAAGTGGTGCCTGAGCCAGACTTGTAGTATTGGCTCTACACTGCCTTGTATGTGTGACCTGCAGAAGAACAGCCAGACCAGGGTAAAGGTGGTGCCTGAGCCAGACTTGTGGTATTGGCTCTACACTGCCTTGTATGTATGACCTGCAGAAGAACAGCCAGACCAGGGTAAAGGTGATGCCTGAGCCAGACTTGTGCTGTTGGCTCTACACTGCCCTGTATGTATAACCTGCAGAAGAACAGCACCATGGTAAGGGTGGTGCCTGAGCCAGACTTGTGGTATTGGCTCTACACTGCACCTGTATGTATGACCTGCAGAAGAACAGTCAGACCAGGGTAAAGGTGGTGCCTGAGCCAGACTTGTGCTGTTGGCTCTATACTGCCCTGTATGTATGACCTGCAGAAGAATATCCAGACCAGGGTAAAGGTGGTGCTTGAGCCAGACTTGTGGTATTGGCTCTACACTGCACTGTATGTATGACCTGCAGAAGAGCAGGTTCATACATTTTGGCACAGTCAATACTACCTTAAAGCGTTTTAGAAGTGGTCTGTCAGCGCCAGGATTCATACAGGTCACCTTTAATATTGATGCCAATGGGAATGGATGAACACCTTGTGCAATACGTGCCCAAAACATTTGTTTGTGGTCTTTAAAGCGGATCCGCATTCAAAACCACATAGGAATCAATGGGACGCGTTTCTAACTGTAATGCATCCTAAAACCATATACAACTAGCCATGAGAAAAAAAATTTCAAAACACGAATGACAGTATATTTTTATCGTCGTCCGAGTGTCCCCCAACTCCCATTTTCACAAATCGGCAACCCTACCGATCGGTTAAATTAAGTAAATTTAGCATTTTTAGGTCAAAGGGTTGTTGGGAGTCCAGACCCGCACCGATCAGATATACAAGTCACGAAAAACCTCTTATCTGGAAGACCACTTACATCCAAGCTTTAATAAAGCTGCAAAAAAAAATTTCCAGGTGAAGTCAAGAGTGATTAAGGTTATAAAATTAAAATTAGAGTAAAAGGCAGAATCAATACCTATTTTACTTCTCTGTTAAAAGCAGAACAATGTTGTCGCCCC
Organism: Phyllomedusa bahiana; assembly: GCA_025379985.1. Lineage (NCBI taxonomy): Eukaryota > Metazoa > Chordata > Amphibia > Anura > Hylidae > Phyllomedusa > Phyllomedusa bahiana. The sequence goes on from JAODAL010003752.1 coordinate 45,201, forward strand.
TGTGAAGCAAGCTATATGTTTTTTTTTTTATTAACTCCGCTCGTGTTCCTTTCCATCCAGAGGATTTTCTTAAGAGTTTTGCATTTTTTATAAAGCGGAGAGAAACAATTAATGATGGATGAGCCCCTCCGCCGCTAACACAGCCCGGCTGAGGGAAACAATGATAAGACAGCGGGAGAGTCTTATCTGAATCCTCTGTAAATGCCATGAGGACAGCTCAGATTTAATTTAATGGTAATGTCACCTAGAGAAGACCGCGGATAAGGAGAATACCAACAAATCACCGGCACCCACATGTCGAGGCAAATACCAAACTGCAAAAGAAACTTTTCCAGTAAATTTAGCTGTTTGTCATGTTCTTTAAAATCAAACCACTGTTCATGTCTGTCTCTTAGTCATTTTGTTTTAAAGGGAACCACACAATGAAAAAGCCAGCAGCATGTTAATGTGGTCATAATTTTTTGACTCTTTTGGTTCTCACCCCTCTCCCCCCTGCCTGCCAAAAGCCATAACTTTCCTTTATTTTTTTTCCATCTACGAGTACATAGACACGAGGGCTTGTTTTTTGCAGGACAAGATAAACTTTTCAATGGTGCAATTGACAGTACATATAATGTACTGGTAAACCCAAAATTCGAAGTGGGGTGAAAAAAAAAAAATTACTTGCTCCATGTTTGCAGGTGTTTTGTTTTTATGGAGTTGACTCTACAGTAAAAATTATGTGTTGTCTGTATTGTGCACGTTCCGGCAATATAAAATATGTAGGGTTTTTATTACAAAACGCTCTCTCTTAAATGGGCTGTCTAACAGCAATCCTTGTAGTGAAAGATCTTGCAAAAACAAGTCACTTTGCAATATGTGTCCATTAACAGTGTCCTACCTATGCTGAGATATCTCCTCTTGTATGGGCTGCATCAGCTCCTGTGGTCGCTATTGCTACAGACCTGTTCAGTCTCACTTGATAGGCTGCCAGCACTGGTTGCTATAGCTACAGACCTGGCTTCTACTGCAGCCTAGTAGAAGCCAGTAAACGCACCCCTGAAGTGAAACCAAGAGAACAGGACTGTGGTAACATGAATCAATGTAGTGAGACAACCCCTTTAACTTTGTGCAGAAGCACCATGTTCTGCGACCAATAACTTTTTTGTTTTTCCACCTATGGACCGGAGTGAGGGTGCATTTTTTGCGGGCTGAAGTGTAATTTTTAGCGATACTACATGAAATACATTAAACTTTTTATTCCAATTTTTTGGGGGTATGAAATGACCCCTACTCCTTCCCCCCCAAAAAAAAAAAATAAAATAAAAATTAGGCATTTGGAATTTTTCTCTTCTTCAGTGTTCAGCATACAGTGGGACAAAAAATTATTTAGTCAGCCGCCAATTGTGCAAGTTTTCCCACTTAAAAAGATGAGGCCTGTAATTGACATCATAGGTCGACCTCAACTATGAGAGACAAAATGAGAAAACAAATCTAGAAAATCACATTGTCTGATTTGGAAAGAATTTATTTGCAAATTATTGTGGAAAATAATATTTGGTCAATAACAAAAGTTCCTCTCAATACTTTGTTCTATATCCTTTGTTGGCAATGACAGAGGTCAAACGTTTTCTGTAAGTCTTCACAAGGTTGGCCCACACTGTTGTGCGATGTTTTGGGGCTGTCGCTGGGTAGCAAGGACTTTCATCTCCCTCCAAAGGTTTTCTATGGGGTTGAGATCTGGAGACTGGCTGGGCCACTCCAGGACCTTGAAATGCTTCTTACGAAGCCACTCCTTCTTTGCCCTGGTGGTGTGCTTGGGATCACGGTCATGCTGAAAGACCCAGCCACATTCTATCTTCAATGCCCTTGCTGATGGAAGGAGGTTTGCACTTAAAATCTCACGATATATGGCCCCATTCATTCTCTCATGTACATGGATCAGTCGTTCTGGTCACTTTGCAGAGAAACAGCCCTAAAGCATGATGTTGCCCCCCCTCCCCCCTGCGTCACAGAAGGTATGGTGTTCTTTGGATGCAGCTCGGCATTCGCGCGCCTCCAAACACGACGAGTTATGTTTTCTACCAAAAAGTTCTACTTTGGTTTCATCTGACCATATGACATTCTCCCAAACTCTTTGGATCATCCAAATCTCTCTGCAAACTTTTAGATGGGCCCGGACATGTATGGCTTAAAACCGGGGACACGTCTGTCACTGTAGGACTGAGCCCCTGGCGGGGTAGTGTGTTACGGTGGTAGCCTTTGTTACTTGGTCCCAGCTCTCTGCAGGTATTCACTAGGTCCCCCCCTGTGGATCTGGTATTTTTGTTCTCCGTTCTTGTGATCATTTTGACCCCACGGGGTGGGATCTTGCATGAAGCCCCAGATGGAGGGAGATTATCAGTGGTCTTGTATGGCTTCCATTTTCTAGTTATTGTTCCCACAGTTGATTTCTTCACACCAAGCTGCTTGCCTATTGCAGATTCAGTCTTCCCAGCCTGGCGCAGGGCTACAATTTTGTTTCTGGTGTTCTTTAACAGCTATTTGGTCTTCACCATAGTGGAGTTTGGAGTGTGACTGTTTGAGGTTGTGGACAGGTGTCTTTTATACCGATAAGTTCAGACAGGTGTCATTACTACAGGTAATGAGTGGAGGACAGAGGAGCTGCTTAAAGAAGAAGTTACAGGTCTGTGAGAGAAAATCTTGGTTTTTTTGTAGGTGACCAAATACTTAATTTTACAACCATAATTTGCAAATAAAATTCTCTCCAAATCAGACAATGTGATTTTTGGGATTTGTTTTCTCATTTTGTCTCTCATAGTTGAGGTCGACCTATGATGTCAGTTACAGGCCTCTCATCTTTTTAAGTGGGAGAACTTGCACAATTGGTGGCCGACTAAAATACTTTTTTTGTCCCACTGTATGTGATAAATGATGTTATATTTTAAATAGATAAAACTTTTATTGATGTGCCAATACCAATTACAGGCAGCCCCGCATTATGAACGGGATTGAGACTGAGGGTTTGTTCTTCAGTTGAATTTGTATGTAAGTCATACTTGCCAAACTCACCGTTTTGGCGGGGTGTTTTGGGGGTCCCTTTTAAAAATTTCCGGGGGGGCGCTTACTCTTGCGCCGCCGGGCCCTCCTACAGGCGGGTGAAGCGGCCGCAGCGTTTCCGCTCACCCCCCCCGCGGTCTCACTGTGGGGGAGGAGGCAGGGGGGACGCTCCTCCTCCCCCTGTATGTCCGACGCCAGTGCGCGCGGTACACACAGATCAGTGGCGCAGGGGAAGTGACGCGCGGCTGCTCTCACTTCCCTGCGCCGCTGAGGAGATCGGCTGGAGCTGGCCGCGCTGCAGGAGCCTGGTAAGGTGAGTGGATTTTATTATTTTATTTTTATTAGCTTTAGGGGGCTCTACCTGGCTAACAGAGAGGGCAACTACCTGGCAACAAAGGGGGCATCACCCCTTTGGGAGCAACAATGGGGGCACTACCTGGCAACAATGGGGCACTACCTGGCAACAATGGGGGCATACCTGGAACAATGGGGCACTACCTGGCAACAATGGGGACTACCTGGCAACAATGGGGCACTACCTGGAAACAATGGGGCACTACTTGGCTAACAGATGGGGCAACTACCTGGCAACAATGGGGGCATCACCTGGCTAACAGATGGGGCGACATTTACAGATGGCCTACTGGCTAACAGATGGGCCGGACATCCACCTGGCTAACAGATGGGGCATACCTGGCAACAATGGACACACCTGGCAACAATGGGGAGGTCAATCACACCTGGTAACAATGGGGGCACCTACCTGGCTAACAAAGGGGGGGCACCTACCTGGCACACAAAGGGGGGCACCCACCTGGCAAACAACGGGGGGCACCTACCTGGCTAACAACGGGGGGCACCTACCTGGCTAACAAAGGGGGGCATCTACCTGGCTACAAATTTGGCTCTACCTGGCTACAGAGGGGGCATCTACTTGGCTACAAGGGAGCATCTACCGGCCTGTAAGGGGCACTACCTGGTTATGGGGGGCTACTACCTGGCTATAAGGGCATCTACCTGGCTTTCTTCCAAAGCCGTTATGCAGTTAGGTGGAGTGGGTGTGGCTTTTTGAAGGGGCGTGACACACCGACAAGATGGGCGTGTCCAAGCAAATTTTTGCCGCCCTGCGCATAGCGCGCCGCCCACTAAAATCTCCTGCTTTTTCATTTTCAAAAGTTGGCAACTATGATGTAAGTCACAACAGGTATATTTATTAAATGTAACTCCAGCACAAAAGGTTTTTTTGTTCTAGATCGTATAGGGAAGGTTTTTACCTTTGTTTTGCTGTGTGTTAAGAAGATTTTACCTCATTTTCCCCTCCTGTGCTGCTGTGGCTTGCTGGAACAGGTCGTTCCACAGCTTCTATCTGCTGTGGAACATGGAACCACAAGTGCCAACATGCCCCATAAGTCTCCGTTTGTAACTAGGGGATAGATGCAAGTCAGAACTTGCCTGTATGTGTAACTTTTTATTCTTTTAAATTTGTAAAATGACAAAAAAGGGGTTATTTAGAACTTTTAAAGCTTTTTTTATTTACACTTTTGCATGCAGTCCCAGAAGGATACTTGACCACTAAGGGAAGGGGAGGGCGATCACTTGTACACCCTTCTACATTATATAGATAATGCAGAAGGCTGTACCAAAATGGCAGCTCTATTACTTCCTGCCTGAGGAAGTTAAAACGTCAGCTGGGCAGTTTTCTCATAAATGTGTATACAGCGATAGCTGTCAGTCACTGATAAGACCGCCTACTGGACTCCCGAACCTAAAATAAGTAGAAATTTAAATTGAATTACAAGTTATGCCAAATCTTTTCTTGCAAAACTATTTATCAATCTGCTCATCTATTCTCACTCTATAAAATGTTGCTGGCAGATAAGATAGCATGTTCAATGTGATAGGTTACCTTTAATGTCTGCTATGGTTCCCATACAGGTAAGAGCAATATCGGCTAGGAGAGTGGAGAACAGAAAATGTTTCTTGTTTGAAGTAATTCTAGGCTACACTTACTCATCATCTCTTTTTGTATGATCCTCTATAAAACAGTTTGGGGGCTATATAAATTGTAACACCAGAGTGAATCCTTTACCAGACGCCTTCAGTCCGACTTAAATTAGTACTCTGATATGACCAAAGTCACTAATTTTGTTGCAACAAACCATCATATTTTTTTGTTGGGGAGTGTCAACACATCTCTTGGTGAAAGCAGAATCAGGCAGGTTGACTTTTGATGTCTATGTGGAAGATGGGAGAAACAGCTGTTGGCCAAAACTTTACTTGGGATTAGCTGTTTATGCGTCCACCTTTAGACATATGGAATAAGGAATCAATTTATCTTAAATGGACTGTTCAGTAAACCAAAAACGCTCATGTAGCTTGCCTTCATATTAATTCATCTCCCTGTGAGGTATTTTATGGTAATTTGTGCTTATTCTAGGCTCTAAGTAGCCTCCCTTATTGTCAGACAAACAGCAGCATTTCCTGTTTGAAAGCAGTTTCCCTTTGACCTGTAAAACAGTAAGCTCTAGGACCCTTTGCTCTGCTAGTTATAGCTTCCTCCCTCCTAACCCCTCTCAGGGCAGCCCTCCCCCATTTACTTCATGTGAAAGAATTGGGTGGCAGGAAGAAATGGGCATGGTTTCAAAAATGGCCATGAAAAAACCTGCACCTCTTTGGTCACCTGATCTCCAGGGCTGGACACAGAGCCCTGTGGAGACACACAGAACCACTGAACATTCTGTAAAACAGATAATGGGACGGAATTTCCACAGCAGAAAATCCTGTGTGGATTTATTACAGATTTGTGTCTGAATTTTCAGTGTGGATTATGCAAAACTGTATTTAAAAAAAAGTAAAATAAAAAAAAATCAAAAAAACCCAAAAAAACACAACACATTTTTCAACAGTGTTCTAGCAGTAAAAAACCAGAGCAATAAAACGTTACAATACACTCACACTGAGCAAATCTGCTGAGGAGTGTGTTGTGGATTACTTTTATTACTGGATTTAGCTGCAAATTTTTCTACATTGAAAACAATAGGAAAAAACAAATCCACATTAAAGGTTTATCTGCAGATTTTATCTTCTCCCATTAAAGTCAATGCACAAAATTTTTCAGTAAAATTCAGGATAAAGCCACAACAAAAGTCACAGCATGTCTGCCCTTTGTGAACATACCCTTAAATTCCATTTCTTGCATAATTCGACTTATTGCAGTCAATGGGTATACATTCTTCTGCCCAGTTTTCGGGCAGAACACGAACATGTGGGTGTGAAAAGGGAAGGGTTGAATCAACGCTGTAGTGTATTAACATAAATAAAAATACTACAGAATGATTAGGGTGGTATTTGCTAAGTCTAGGGTGGTTAAATAGTGAGATTTTATAATATTATATACCGGTAATACTCTTAATGGTTTAGCATGGTAAAAGGGTTAATGATGGGGTTCTAGAGCAGGAAAGCAAACCTGTAATTTGGTACAGACCTACAAATCTCCTGCCGTTCTTCATACAATCATTCGATCAAAGAGGTTTCCTCAACTTGCTCAATTGAGCCCAACCTATCACTGATCGGTGTCAATGCAGCTCCAGACACCTGTTGCTGCTCATACGTCTACTGCAAAGGGAATGATTGATGATGGAACAGGTCCATCCCAGCGAAGGTCGCACTTTGCCAGCATCTCCGTGCTCTGGCTCAGAAAGGGGTCCTGACTGGGACCAACTCCAGTGCATGTTGTATAATCTGTGGCGTTACAAAAGACTGCAGGTACACCTTCTGCATTTTCTTTGAGCAGTTGTTAGCTCAGCTTTGCTAGATTTATGCCTTTTAATATTTCAAAAAGGAAGAAATACGGTACATACTTGGGTTCTCCTATCTTCACCCCCGGGTGCTGAGTATATGCGTGTGAATGGGTGCTTGGAGCCGATTTAAATGCCATGGGACAGATCGGACATTTGTAGAACACTTCACAGTGGGAGCCTTGGATATGACACTTGAGTGCAGCGATCTCTGAATACACCACATTGCAATGAATGCACCTGAAAAGTAGAAAACAAAAACAGTCTCATCCTCCTGTAGCTCTATACAGTATAATGGTCTCTGCTCAACACTCATTTAATCGAACTTATGTTAATCTTAACCCTAAGGGCTTGTCCCCACGGCACAGTTTTTACATAAAGCGACTGTCAACCTTTTACATTTATTTACATAGAAAATCCGTGCAGCAGCCCACACTGCACGGATTTTCCACCGGACTGTTTATACCACCGGCGTAACGAAAAACTTAGAACATGTTCATTCTTCCGCCCAGTTTTCGGGCAGAACACGAACATGTGGGTGTGAAAAGGGAATGGTTGAATCTGCAAACTGCGGACAAAAGTTGCCCCTCTGTTTGCCAAAAAAAGACAAAGTACCGGTCTGAAACTCCGACCGGTATTTTGTCTTTGCCGTCGGGTACATTCACACGACTGATTTGGACACGGATATTTTTCAGTATCCAACTACGCTTCAAATATTCATCTGAAAAATGCCTCATATGAAGCGGTTTTCAGATAAAGATTTGATGAGGTTTTTGAGACGCGTGTTTTAGGCGCGTTTTTTGTCGCCGTTTTCAACACGGTTTTCATTTTGACAGTTAAATATTGTGCAAGGCGTTTGGGCGCGGATCCGTGTGCAAAATCACTCCACACTTGTGGTTAAGGTTTTAAAGCCTGAAGTCAGAGTGATGGCATGAAAATTAACCCGAAAGCTTTGGGCGTGTTTTTTTTGGCGCAAATCTGCAAGCTCAATAGTGCTCCATGATGTGAAAACTATTGAAAAAACGAATCCGAAAACTGCATTCAAATCCATCAAAAATACATGCCTCAAAAACTCCGTTAAAATCCTCGGGTTCTTGATTAAAATGCTGTTCCAATACTCGCATACTGTTTTGTCCTCTGTTGAGTGGACCCATAACTGAAACCCAGTTTAGGGTTACATTTGATTTTTGATTTGAGCAATTTTCGCCAGAATTTAATTCGGGACTATTCCAACCAAAACAATTCAGCTAGAACTCAACATCAACCTGAATCTAAAGCACAGCACTATCAACTTAGACATATATACAGTTTTTTTTATTACTTCAAATAGACTGAAACATATACAGTGTGGCTGAGAACATCATGTAGAGCCGCCTATATTAGCTGGAGAGCATTTCTTCATTCAGGCGATGACTTCTAGAAAGAAAGGTAAACTTACCGAAAGCCGATCCTGCGGGTGTAGTGCAGGCAGTTCTTGGTGATGTGGGTCTGGAAATGTGCCGACCTGCAGATGGCGCCACACTCGGGGCAGGTGAAGGGGGACTTGTGCAGATGGATGCGCTGATGACAAGAATAGCTGCACTGATTCGGTAGCAGCATCATACAGACGCTACAGGTCTTCTACAAAACAAGACCAAGCACTTTGTTAGATATTCACTTCTATCTGCTATTTGGATGAAGATGGTAGGATACACGTTTTGTGAATATTTTCTATTGTTTTTATTTATTCTCCACCTGACAAGATATTTCATGTCTAAAATGAAAAGAATGCAGTAAACTCACACAAAACTAGAATTCCTGTCGCTATCCAACATGTGTGGTGTACACCGGGGCGTAACTGTAGCTATAATAGCTGCTTTAGGGCCCACAGTTTGAGGGATAGGGGGTCACTCAGGTGCAAGAACATGGTAAATTTTTATAGGAAATAGCAGATTGGTGGCTTTTTGCTATCTAGCACTACTATGTGAGTTCTCTGATATATGGCGGAATTCTTTATTGCTACTTATGCTGCGATTTGTTTACTGTAATTTGGATTATAAAGAAATAGAAAAGGTCTTAGCCTTTGTAATGGGGTCCCAGTCAAATTTGTGAAAAAATAATCCTCTCCAACTGGAATCCTAACCTTAAATTGGGGTTAGGGTTTTTAAGATTCATTCCCCTCTCTGCAGCTCCCATGGGTGCCTCAGCACCTTCCCTCCAACATCTCATTAGGTTGAAAGTGACTTCAGAGAAATGGCTCCAGATGCACTGTAGAGGGGGAAGTGTAACAATAACCCAAAGCTGGGGTTAAAGGGAATGGGTCATCAAAAAGGAGTCATTGTTTAAGTCCCATTTTTATGTTAAACACATTTTTTAGGATTTTTTTTTTTTTCATATCACTTTCAATTTTTTAATAATTCTTAAGTCTTGCAGTTTTCACTTTGGCCACTAGGCCTTGTTTGTACTGCTTTAACAGCAGTCAGAGAGATGATTTACAGTAGTTTCATGCACATAGGAGACTTAAGACTGACTCAGTCCCATTCACTTCTATAGGAGTGTTTTTTTAGTCGTTCTCTGTGATCTGGGAAGAAGTCACTCTGCAGGGAGGTGAGAGGGTGAACTTTGACATCTCCTCTTGTGACTGGTGGATCCTGTGTTATCTATTCACATTGGTGTCTCCTTTCAGTTTGACCCTCTTTGTGCTGATAATGAGCAGACAACTGAGAATCTTTCTGTACAGAACAGGAAGTGTAAGACTATTATTAGGCTTAGTGGTCAAAGTGAAAACTGCAGGACTTAAGAATTTTGGGATAGATGCGACTTTTGTGATCACTTTTATTCCAATTTTTAGGGGACCTGAAATTACACCCCAAAAAAATTGCAATTTTGCCGTTGGAATTTTTTTTCTTCTACAGTGTTCAGCGTACGGCTAAACAATTCATAAATCGGACTTTTTCTGACTTACCGATAACAACTTTTTATTATTTTATTATTATTTTTAAATGGCGAAAGGGGATAATTTGAACTTTTTTTTTTTTTTTTTTTTTTATTGACATGGACGGCATTTTGACATTGCTGGACCACGGTTTCTGGATTTGCAGTCGGCCCCGTCCATTCAATGTAACAGGGCCGATGGCAAATCCGAGCGGAATATACATGTTGCATAATTCGCTGGATTTTAAACGCGACGGTTAAAAATCCAGATAAATTGCCGCATGGATTTTTTTTTTTTTTATTGCCGTCTATGCAGCACAGGGTATCGTCGGATTCCTGTGCAGTGTAGACCTAGCCTAAGGGTAGGTTCACACGATTGATTTGGACAATTATATTTCAGTATATACTGATCTGAAAATCACCTCATATTTGCTATTTTCAACCGAATTTTTGAGACGTGCGATTTTCAGCGTAGTTTCTATTCGGACATTAAAATTTTGGCCCAGATTCGTTCTGGACACAGATTTGCTATGGGCACATGTATGAAAACGGTTTAGGTCTAAAACTCACTTTTTTGCCCATAGTAACCAACAGTTTTCATACATGTGGCCTTATGTGTGAGGTGTTTTGGACACGGTTTTGCAGCTGTCGGATATTTTACTCACCAAAAACGCCTCAAGAATGGACATGTGACATTTTTCAGCGCTGAAAAGAGCAGCGAAAAAAGTAAAAAATGGCGTTGTATAAATGACCACATGGTTTTACACAGGAATTATTGGAAGTAAACTGGAGGCGTTTTATAGAAGTTTTTGAAGCTGTTTTAGGGGTGGAATCCACACCAAAACAGCGTCCAAAACAGCCGTACATACCCTGAGGGTGCATTCACATCTGCGTGAGAGGTTCCATTTCTAACCTCGGTTGCAGAGGTGTAAGGGTATGTTCACATGACTGACTTTGACGTGGTTTTCAAAGCGTTTCCACTCCCAAAACAGCATCCAAAATGCCCCCAGTTTATTTTCATTGATTCCTATGTAAATCAGTGTTTGTATTTCACACACAACATGAGATTTTTACGCGCTTCTTTGGCAGCTGTTTTGGGCACTGAAAAAGAAGTGTCATGTCAATGCTTGAAGCATTTTTAAGCGCATTTTCGTTGCGTTTTTTGACCTGGTAATTTGTATGGGTGAAAACAGTGTTAAACCTCACCCAAAAACGCGTAGAGTCTAAGGCCATGTTCACACGGCTTATTTTGGGACGGATTTGGTCCCGTATTCCGCACCGTACTGCGCGAAATACGGCGCAAATCCATCCCGGTCATTACGGTAATCCACAGTTCTCATAGAGAACTATGGATTCCTGCTCTTCTCCCCACTCGCGAAATACGGCGAGGGGGGAGAAAGTGACATGTCAACTATCCCGGCGGGAAACGCGCCGTGGCTAATGGTTGTCTATGGGGCCGGCGAGCTGCCGGCCCCCCCGCCCCCGCTACACGCCAGCCGGCGTAATTACGGGCGAAATCCGTCAACGCAATTACGCCGGCAATAAGCCGTGTGAACCTAGCCTAAAACCTGTTCTGAAAAAACGTGTTTCGGGCGAGGTTTTGATGCTGTTTTGGGGCTAAAAGATCAGTGTAAACATAACCTTAATGGATCCATTTACCGTCGGATATTAACGGTGCCTGATGTCAGGTTTTAACAGAAAGTAGTGCAACATGATACATTTTTCCATCATTACAAACGGAGTCTACAAAGCAGATGTGAACCCACCCCAACAGTGTAGGCTCCTGCAATATTTCATACCTTTCTTTGCATAGTATACAGATCTATACCAGCCAAATGCAGGCCAGAAAGCATCCACTTTTGACCGCCTTTTGGATATTTAATCCTATGGACACTTTTAGCATGCAAGTCAGGCGCTTTCCCAGTGTATTTGTCAAACATGATGTGAACCGAGCCTTATGGTATGTTCAACCGCGTAATTTCGTCGCGCATTTCGCAGTGTATTTGCGCTTTAATACGGGCGAGATGCGTGTCCAAATTACGGTAATCCATAGTTCTCATAAAGAACTATGGATTACGCCTCCTCTCCCCGTTTGTACAATATGATTGTATTGTACGCGCGGGGAGAGAAGTGACATGTCAATTATTCGTGGCGAATATGCGCCGCGAGTAATGAATATCAATGGGGCCGGCGGGCTGCCGGCACCCCCGCGCCGGATTACGCGCGTATTAGCGCGAGCTCCTAAACATAGTACTTCGGGTATGTTCACACACAGGTGCATGTTTGGATGCAGCAAGATCGCACTTTATAGTTTTAAATAGGGTGTCTGCTGCGTCTTTTGGATCAAGAATTGACATGACAACGGATCCAAATCGGTTATCACCTGTCTGAACGCCAATGCGTTTTTTACATTGCAATCACACTGTACTTTGTTAGTTGCGTGTTTGGGTCTGCTAAGGGTCTGAAACACAGATACAAATGCATCTAAAAACGTATGTACACATGGCATGAACATATCTTTATTTGCGTCTTGATAGAGTAAGGGTATGTTCATACCGTCGATCTGAACGCTGTTTCCAGCTCTGTTTTGGAAGCAGATCCGCTCCCAAAACAGCGTCTAAAACACGTAAAAAAAAAAAAAAGGCCACAGTTAATTTTCATTGATTCATATTGATTCCTTTGTCATTGCAGTTCACACACGACAAAGTTTTTTCCACGCTGAAAAAGAAGCGTCATATCAATACTTGAAGTATTTTCAGCGCTGAAAATCCCAAAAAGGAATCAATGGAGAGCTTCAAAACCTCGTCCAAAACCTCAGTGAGGTTTTTGCCACATTTTTTCAGTGCTGTTTTTGGCCTGGCTATTAATTTGTGTGGGTACTTCAGGCAGAAAACCTTGTGCAAAACCTCGTCTGAAACAGCACTGCACAATCTCGATGGAAACCACAGGGAAAAACTTGATCGAATCCTCTTCAGAAAATTGCTGCATGGAGGCACATTTCAGAGGAGATTTTGACGTTGATTTGGATGCAGAAAATTCACTTACCCTAATGAGGCAGGCGCCTGTCTCAACAGGACATAATTCACCTCTGGACAGAAACGGGAGCGCTGCCAAAGTATATTGGGGTAAAATGTACTCATTGGATTCCACCGTCGTCAGACGCGGTTTTGATCTAATATTTAACATATACTTTAGGTTGTTTTTTTCCCAGCGGATTTACAGTCACAAAACGAGTCCCATTCACGTCTATGGAGTTTTGGACGCGGATCCGCACATGGAATACGGCGATAGGATAAATATGTTCTAATTTTGTTTTGCTCTAAAAAATGACCGAGAAAATCCGAATTGCATGGACTACAACACATACTTTCTATTGAGGTCAATGCGGAGGATTTACTTTTGGATTTAGAGAAGTATTTCAAATCGGAATCAGCATGGATGAAATACTCGCCGCGTGGACAGAGCATAGAACGGGAGAAATTGGATTTGTTTGACGATACACAATGCAGTTGGTTTCCTATTGTATATAACATACATCAATTAGACCTGAAATGCCACTTGTGACCAGCAAGTGGTGCAATTCCCATTCTTATATATTCTAGTGTTGGGCTATGGTTTGTAGTAATCATTAATTGTCTGATGACATAACTGCAGGGTCTGGTCTCTGATATTCTGATAAGTAGAAATGGAGTAATAATTAATAATTGTATTACTTGTTGCACCAGCAAGGAAACTCCTGGCCGCTATTGACGGATATTTAATCAGCGGGCCTATTACTATGTTTATTTAAAAAGTCCTCAGTTTATGCTTCTTGAAAATACAAGCTATAGCAGCTGTGTGATCTTTACAGAGGTCACCTGCTATGTGAACAAAATAGCTTACTAGCAGATACCCCGTTCCAGGAGGGTGATTGTAATAGAAAACGCCTCCACTTATGAGCAGAGTTCTTGTCCCAGGACGACTACAATCTATTTATCTGTATACATAAATAACCATCCACTACACTACCGAGTACAAGGCACAGTGGAGTGAGTTTGGACAGTAGTTTGTACTCTACAGTACAGTGAGGTACTACATGTCCTGTACTGCTCTTACATGCATTAGGGAGGTGCATGCAGTGATTGGTGGTCTAGTAGCTCCTCTCTACAGTACAGTGCGGTACTACATGTCCTGTACTGATCTTACAAGTATTAGTGAGGTGCATGCAGTGATTGCGGTCTAGTAGCACCTCTCTACAGTACAGTGCAATACTACATGTCCTGTACTGCTCTTACATGCATTAGTGAAGTGCAGGCAGTGATTGGTGGTCTAGTAGCTCCTCTCTACAGTACAGTGCGGTACTACTTGTCCTGTACTGCTCTTACATGTATTAGTAACGTGCATGCAGTGACTGGCGGTCAGGCTTAGACTGACCTACAGGGGAATAAAGGAAACCCCCAGTGGGCCCCTGAGCATGGTAGACCTGGAGTTGTTTTTTTTTAACTGCATATACATTCTCAGAAGAGGCAAAAAAAGCATAGAAAGAGAGGTACAAAGTAAGATGCAGAGTTTAGGAGGCAGGTGCAGTCATTTACAGTAGCTGTAGATGGGCCCCTAGAATCAACTCCACCTGTGGGCTCTAGGCACCCTAGTCCGACACTGCTGGCGGTCTATAGCGCATCTCTAAAGTACAGTGCGGTACTTCATGTCCTGTTCTGCTCTTACATGTGCCAGGGGGAGCTCTCTATCAGGCACCAAGTGAGGGCCCTATTTCCTATGTTTCTGGTACATTGTGTATGAAGTACCGTATATACTCGAGTATAAGCTGAGTTTTTCAGTACAAAAAATGTGCTGAAAAATCCGACCTCGGCTTATACTCGAGCCACTGTCGGCGCATGGGCGCTGCGATGGCCCAGGCGCTGGCAGGGACACTTCTGCTATATGCGACTCCTCAGGGAGCGCATATAGCTGAATGCCGAGTACAGCCGACAGCGTCCGGGCACTTCAGTGGTCTGGGCACTGTCGGCAATCACTTCACCTGTATGCGACTCCTCCAGAGCACATACAGGTGAAGAGATGTTCTCTGCTCCGTAGTGATGAGCACTCCCTGCTCCACAGTGCACTCCAGCCGACCGCAAAGTCGCGGCTGTCTGGAGTTTCCAGCACATGCAGCATGCACGTCATCACGCTGCCTGCACGGCCTGATGACCTTATGCGCTCTGTGCCGGCAAGAAGACGGAGCGAGGTAAGTGTCTTACTTGTATTTTTTTTTTAAATAACCCTGCCTATAGCTACCTATGGGGACATAACCCTGCCTATAGCTACCTATGGGGACATAAACCGGCCTATAGCTACCTATGGGGACATAAACCGGCCTATAACCTGCCTATGGAGACATAAACCTGCTTATAACCTGCCTATGGAGGAAATTAAACTGCCTATGTAATTTTATTGGTATCTATTTTTATTTTTGAAATTTACCAGTAGCCGCTGCATTTTCCACCCTAGGCTTATACTCGAGTTAAGCTTTCCCATTTTTTTGTGGCAAAAGTAGGTGCCTCAGCTTATATATTTGGGTCGGCTGATACTCGAGTATATACGGTAAATAGAAGCTCCTGTCCTCATCATAGAAAGTGATTTCCAGCAGCTCTTCCTGATGTTATATGGAAGGACGTGCTTTATCTGGATCAGTATCTGCTTCATTTCCTTTCACCCCTTCACGCATTTCAAAATTCCTGAAAGTTCAAATGCCGTGAAGAGTGTATGGAGCGGGATTACAGCGGGTGGTGGCCGTTTATTACAGTTGGCAACCACATCTAACAACAGGTAATGGAGCCGGCCCCAATTCCTACTGTTAACAGTTTGATGCCACGGCAATCGTGGCCGTGCAGTCTAATTGAATAAGGAACGGTACTTTGAACTGCTCCTCCCTCCCGTAATGTAATCTCGGGCTGACGATCGGATGCCATTGCAGCCAGAAGCCTTATGTAGGCTTCCATAGCCGCCATGTATGTACACCTAATACACCCAGGGTATAATAGGCAATGAATGAAAATCCTATATAGAGCAGAGAAATAGTTCTGCCATATATAGGACAAATGATCGTGCCCCCAAGTGGTCAAATACCCCAGTATTAAAGTAAAAAATAAATAAAACGTCAAAAGTTTAAAAATCACCTCCCCTTTTGCCATTTTACAAATAAAGTGTAAAAAAGTTCTGCATAATTGACATTGCTGTGTTCATAAAAGCCCGATTAAAATATAACATTTATCCAGTACTATGAACACCGTAGAAGAAAAAAAATTCCAAACGCCAAAATTGTTGGGTTTTTTTTGGTCATATCAAATTCCCCCAAAAAGTGATCAAAAAATTATATGTATTCCAAAAGGGTACCAATAAAAACTACTATTCATCCCATAAAAAAATAAAAAAAAATAGCCCTCACTCAACTAACAAAAAAACTATTGGTCACAGAAAATTGCATTTCAGCAAAAATTATTAAAAAATTTAAATTTTTACAAGAGTACATAGAATTTTTACAAATTTGGTATCACTGGAATCATATTGACCTGCAGAATACAGATAATACATAATTTATACTGAAGAGTAGACTATAGAAATTAAACCCTCGCAAAAATGGCGCAATGGTGTTTTTTCCCCACTTTTAATGGTGCCATGGACCGTAACATAATTTACTGGGATGGTGACGTCACTCCCTGTTATGTCTTATTAGCAGTATACTTTAACCCTTTAGAGCTCAGTAGCCTTCTGTCCTGTGAGCTGGACCTCCCCCCTTTACCAATGTCCCTCTAACAGGCTCAGCTAAGAATAGCAGAGCGGAAATGTCAATCACTGCTGTAGAGCCACCTACAGTCTGAACAGGAAGTGTGAGCCTGAAGCTGTCTGTGAAGAACAGGCTCAGTGAAACAGCTAGATGGAAAAACTCCTTTATTTAGATGCATTTCCTATTACAATCACCGCCCTGGGACATTATATCTTCTAGCAACATTATAAGATTTGTTGGATCACCTCCTCCTTAAAACACAGCTCCTATTAGGGTACATTTACACGGTGTGTTGGGTCCGTGTGAACATGCATTCTTAGATGCATGTTTGGGTCCATCTAGACAGACCCAGACACCCATCTAGCAATGAGCAGTGTGATTTGACACTGCTCGCAATGTAAAACACGCATTGGCGTTCAGACGAGTGATCACCGGTGCGTGTTATATTCCGTCTTTTGGATCCGTTCCAAGAATTGACATGTCAATTCTTGGTCCGAAAGACGCAGCAGGAGCCCTGTTTAAGGCCTTGTCCCCAAGGCACCGGTTTGCGGCCAGTTTTTCAGAAAGTTTGCGGTTTTGAAAACCATCTGAAAAACCGTCCGCAAACCTTTACATGGGGCTCTATGGAAAACTCGTGCAGCAGTCCCCACTGCACGGGTTTTCCATTCGGCGGTTCTACAGACCGCCGGCCGCCTGAAAAACATTCAACATGTTTATTCTTCCGTCCGGTTTCGGGAGAAAAGCCGTCCTCCCACGGCCGTGTGCACGGCACAAAAACAGGACAAGTATCGGTCGGATAAAGCAACCGGTATTTGTCCTGTGCCGTGGGGACGCGCCCTAAAACTATAGGGTGCGATCCTGCTGCATCCAACACGTATCCAAACATGCAGCTGCCTGTTGGATTCCATTTAGGATCTGATCGCCATTGCATTTTTGGATGCGATTTTCGGATCCAAAAACGCCGTGTGAACATGCCCTTACTTCTCCTAGAAATGATAGACTCCTTGGTCTTACCATTCCCCTTGTCAAGAGGATGTCTCCCTACAACTAATTCTCAAATTTGAGATAGACCATCACTATCAGATAAGTTGGGGTCCTACTGGGGAGTACTGCAGCCTCTTCATTGCTCCAAAAGGGTTTTTTAAATTTAGGCTGGAAAAATCTATTGAGAGAGCTAGACTAGTAATGGAATGACAGTGAGTGCGAAAGCAAGATATATTTTTGCTTTTGCGCTAACTGTCATTCCATTACTGCAGCATATCCTGGTCTTGGTCATCCCTAATGTTGTCAAGCAGGACTGGGACAAGGTATTCTGGTGCCCTAGGCAAATAGGGCATATAGCGCCCCCTATGGAAAATTCTGCCCATACCTCCTTGCACCCAATTTTCTGCCTTGGATAAAGTGGCAACGTAGGCGGTCGCCTATTTTCGCCTACCTATCGTCCCAGCCCTGATGTCAAGGGAATGGCACATGACCACTAAAGCCATTTATTGACACCAGGGGATACCGCCAGTAACTGCAGCGCTGGACAGGTGGTGAGTGCAAGGGCAAATATTCCTTTTCAAAAGAGCTCCAGCCACAATGTTTTCAGTTTATGGTGAATATTCCTTTAACAGGCAGAGCTCCCTATATTTTGGAGCTGCTGTGCATTGTACTGCAGCCAAGTCCTATTCAGGTAAATGGGACGGGGTGCAATACCAGGCACTACAAAATTTACACAGGTCTGCCTGTTGAACAATAAAGAGGTGTCCTTTTAACCAGCTAATCAGCCGGGGATGCCAGGAGTCAAACCTCTACCAGTTTGATATTGATGGCCTGGAAAACCCCTTTTAGCCAGTCACAGTGCACACAATGGCTGCTGGAAATAATGCATCATGTGACCTTAAAAAGAAGCGATTTATAGATTTCCCTTCTATACAGAATGATCACCTCTAATATTTTCAATGTAAAATAATATAACAACTGGGGTGTATTGAGTAAATAGGTTACATACTTGTCCGCTTGTGTCCACCACTTGCTGATAGTGAGTCGCTAGGGAAGTTTCATCCGGGAAAACCTCATTGCATTCCAAACACTTCAGACTATGCCGGCACAACTTGGATGAATCTTCGTCTAAAGGCATGGCGGGCGTGACTGGGGCACTGACGGGAGCAGATATCACCGGGCTGGAAGCTCCAGGGGACACCTTTGATACTGTATGTGCCACCACCGCTGCAGGGCTTTGTCGAGGACCTGGCGTCGGAGTGGAAACACTATTCTGGGGTGAAGCAATCATCTGATCAATTGGGACGGGCTTTAGGATAAGGTGCGAACATTGCATGACAACCCCTTTTTCTTTATGTCCACGTGCATGCGACAGAAGACTGCATTTATTATAAAAAACTAAGTTTTTTGTGCAATGGTTGCAGGTGACTTCTATGCGTACACTCCGACGATCGTAATGTTGCAGAAGACTCTTTTCAAGGGCAAAAGCATCTCCACATTCTAAACACTTATATCCCCGGGCTGGCAGGCTAATTCCTGCATTGGCTGGTGGACTGAGATTGGGAACGTATACAGGAACAGGGTTAACACTACTCAATACTTTATTGAAGGCTTCCACCACAGAACTTTGTGAGGAAGCTACAACTTGAACTCTGGACACCTTCTTAGTTGGTGTCATCACCGTGGTGGGTACAAGCGTTTGCTTGATTTGCTGTTGGGGTTTAGTCAATACTTGGCGAAGCTCTGTTGTCGCTTGAGAACCTTGAGGCAACAGGGTGAGGTTGGCAAAATGCACGGTCTTTGGCACAAGTTTGGCATTAGCAAGACTTGAAGCTGGAACCACCACCGTCTGCTGCTGAATAGCATTGGCAGCCTTAATGATTGCATTGCTGGCACTTTGCACCGATGCTGCAGATATTACTGTTGCTTTAACCGTAGTGTTGTTACCAAACTTCAGGTTTATTACTTGGGATCCTGCAGTTTTAACCGCAGATACAGGCAGGAAGGCTGTGGCCACAGGTTTGATAGTGACTTGTTTAGGATGAACGTCTATAGAAGAAACTGGATTGGTGGCAGGACTAGTTTGCACAGAGGTTCTTGAAGGAGAGGAAAGCATGGCTGCAGCAGACGTAGGGGATGACAAAACTGGTGAAGTTACCAAAGAAGGTGACTGAACAGAAGGTTGTTTGGTTCCTTCTGCGTCAAAGTCTGGCAAAACCCTAGTAACTGTCCTCTTGATTTCACCAGATGATGTCTTGATAGTCTTTATCCTTACTTTTGGGATAGCAGGTGTTGAACCACCAGAAGATGGTGAACCTTTGCTGCTATTCTCACTCGAGACACTCCTCGGGCTATCATTTGGTTTCACAGGGTTCTTCCTTGCTCCATCAATAAGGTTTTGCACAATCAACAGCGCATCAGGAGACTTCACATTTGCTAATGGACTATCACTAATTTCTTTTGGCACCCGAGTTGCCTCTTCTGTATTGGATTGCATATCCTTCGGATCATAGGCTGCCTTCTTAGCACTGAGAGCAGCAATTGCGGCGATGCATGAAGAAAGCTTTGCAGAAGACTTTAACTTCAACTGCGATAGGCTTTCCCCATTGACTTCTCCTTTCTCCGATTGCACTTTTCCATCAAGCACCTTCTGGGCACCATCTTTGATTTTTTCATCTTTTTTTACCTTTAAATCATAGATGCTTAGAGCGGTGGCCTCAAAGTCTTTTTGGCACTCTTTGCTTTTGCTACCATTGCTGGGAATGGCATTGCCAGATTTGATCAAGTGTTCCACCACCTGCATCTTATCTCGTTCAAAAGGGTGCTGACAAACGGAGGCAGTTAAAAGGTTGGAGCCAAAACTGGTGCTCAGGTCAACACTAGCTGGAGGATCATCAACTTCAATTTTTTCATCATCATCAAATTCTTCCGCACTGGAAATTGGACTAAACTGGTTGAACACGGAATCTTTTTGAACGTTTCCAGACACCATTGCCTTTTCTTTCAGAGATTTCAGGCCTTCCTTGTTAAAACGTTCAAGATTGGAGATCGTAAGAAAGCCATTATGCAAGCCGTTACCTGTGGAGTGATGAGTGTCCTTCTCGGAAGCGTCGGAAGATTCAATGGTCCTTACGTTTTTACCTATAACACTTACACCGACGTCAGAAGAGGATGGGACATGAGCCTCGTCGTCTCCTTGAGCGTTTTGCTTAATGTGATTATCGTGCTCGTCATGTCCAGACTCAATAGCTGCTTTCGGATCTACCATGTCAGGAATGTCAAAGGCTGCAAGAAGGTCATCAAAGTCCGGGGTCTTCATATCTCCCATGATCACACGTTTGTATTCATTCAATCCTGTCATACAGAATGAAGAGTAGATTAATGAAAGCAATTAACTGGCAAGATATTTCAGGATATTGCACAGGTGCAGGGTCTGTTATAGGAGCTGTGCACCGGTGTCTGTTCACTGAAAGCAAGCAAACAACTGGAAAACCTCTCAACCATGGAAATTACCTTGAGGAATTTCCCTGAAAAGAACATTGGGGGGGGACGGGACTCTCTAGGAAAGGCCATCAGTGTGTGACTGCTTGAAGTTTCTACCCCCACCAGTCAGTACAATGAACAGACAGGAGAACTATGTGATTCTGTTGAATATCGCCACTTAGTCTCTTTCACTTGATGGCTGATTACAATACCAGACACGACTGCATGGATATGATAGGCGCCTTACAGTGTATATTACTCAAACTCACCGTTGACATCTGCCTTTATAAACCGATGATCCCCTGAGGAGGCCAAAACGTGAAACGCGTATCGAGACCTTTTACAGCGGCTATCATCCACTGAGGGGTAACCATCTGGGTAGCACTATTTTAATGATGTTTCTGTAACTATGTTATATCACCTGCATTTATACTAATTTTACTATATACCAGCCATGCATCAATTATGTATCTCTATATATAAATGTCTATGGTACCTCTACTATACAAAGAAAAACAACAAACCCCAAATTAGATACAGGACCAGGGTAATCCCTAAAAGATGAGGTGTTAGCAATCCCAAAAACCTAAGACATATTACCAACACAATGGGGAAGTGTCTAACTAAAGATAAAACTTAACCTTTAATAAATAGAAATATAAAATACCTAGAAAAACCATACAATACTAAACTAAATCTCTACCTAACCAAAATGAGGAGCACCCGTCCCAATAAGGACAACCCCCCCCCCCCTATGAACCTAACCTACGATAGAGATCTTGTTAACCTCTATACACCACTAAATCAGCAAAACCATTAAAAATACAAGGAATATTATTAGATATATAATACAAAACACCAAGCCGTGTGTTAAATATACTACTGTAGAGGTCCCTATACATACAGCTTAGTCAATTTTCCTTAGATTCCTGTGGTATCGTTATTGTATAGTATAAAATCATACCAATATAATCACACTATGAAAATACACCAACAATAAATGTATTATTGTTGGTGTATTGGGCGATCATCTAGTGATATTTATTTGACCATCTTAGTCTAGCATGCCTTGATGAATCCTCATTTTGGGGGAGGAAACGCGTCGGCTGAGTTTGGACTAGATTATTTTCATAGTGTGATTATATTGATATGATTTTATGCTATACAATAACGATACCACAGGAACCTAAGGAAAATTGACTAAGCAGTATGTATAGGGACATCTAGTGTATTTAACACACGGCTTGGTGTTGTATTACTGTATATATATATATAATAATATTCCTTGTATTTTTTAATATATTGGTTTTGCTGATTTAGTGGTGTATAGGGGTTAACAGGGTCTCTATAGTAGGTTAGGTTCCGAAGGAGGGGGAGGGGGGTCCTTATTGGAACTGGTGCTCCTCATTTTGGTCAGGTAGGGATTTAGTTTAGAATTGTTAGGGGTATTGTAGAGTTTTTCTAGGTATTTTATATTTCTATGTATTAAAGTTTAAGTTTTATCTTCAGTTAGGCAATTCCCCACTGCGTTAAAATTAATAAATTAAATAAATTTTCTACTATACACCCTTGGTATGATGAACCGCCTTTTCCCTACTCTTTGAAAATCATGTGGTTTTTTTTCTATCTTCATTTACTTTTTATGAAATTAAAATAAAGAGATTATCAATTTTTAATCATTTGCCAGTATTGCTTGATGACTACAGTACCCGCCACAGCCACATTGATAGGATAACGGCGTACAGTGTAAGAGATGCCAGATAAAATTCTGGTCCCCTACAGCTGACTAGCGGGAGCTTACGGAAGACATGATCAATTAACTTTTTTTTGTTCCTGGCTACCAGACGCATGCACATGAATCCGATATGCACTGTACAGTGTAGTAGAGATACCAGATAAAATTCTGGTCCCCTGCAAGTGCCACTAGAGGGAGCTTACTGAAGACAGATGCATTATTGACTTCAATGCAGGTTGCATTTACATGTACAATTGCAGCAGTCCATTTACTCTCGACCTCAAATCTGCATGCAGTCAGCACTGAATCTTGGATCTAAAAATGAAACTAAGTAAAATACATTAAAAGGATTGTCTCACTACAAGAATTGCATTTTATGTTAAATATCTTGCAAAAACAAGTCACTTTGCAATATGTGTCCATTAACAGCATCCTACCTATTCCTAAATATCCCCTCTTGTATGGGCTGCATCAGCTCCTCAGGTCACTATAGCTACAGACCTGTTCAATCTCTCATGATAGGCTGTCAGCACTGGTTGCTATCTAGTGTTGATCGATTTAATCGAGATCAAGTTGACTGTCGATTTTTAGAAAATCATTTACATTTTACGATCCAATCATAGTTTCCCATTCAAGTCAATGCACAGTGAAAATGGTGCGGTGCGTCGATCGCGATTTTTTACCCGATTTTACCAGAAAAAAATCTGAACGATCGTGAAACCCGTAAAAATTCACTCGATTTCTATTTTTGGAAAATCGATCATCTCTAGCTATAACTACAGACCTGGCTCCTACTGCAGCCTAGTAGAAGCCAGCAAACGCCCCTGAATTCAAAATGAAACCAAGAAAACAGGACGAATCAATGTAGTGAGACAACCCCCTTTAAAGTTCTTGCACTTTGTTTTATGCTGCAGCTCTGCTTGATCAGTTATTGTGTAGAAGTCCAAGCTCACCACCAGCAGACGAAACAAGGGCATGGGGAGCCGATTTCGATCAAGTATAAAAAAAAATTATAAATTACAGGAAATTACCCTTTGTTGATATGTGACATAGTACATATAGAAATCAGTCATCAAGAACTTAACGCAACCTGCTGTACATGTTCGAAGAGGTGATGGTGCCATTGGTAAAGGTTGATGTCCATCTAGCCTCCTCATTTGCTGTTGACTGTGACATCTAAGTGGTTAAAGGAGTTGTCGAGTTCTTAAGAAAATTAGCTAGTTTCTGGGGCCCCAATAAATTAAAATACAAAAGAAAAAAAAAAAAAAAAAAAAAACTTAAGCTCACCTTCCTCTGGTCCCAGCGTCAAGTCCCTTCCGTTTTCATTCTTGAACTTGCGAACGAAGACGTCACTGCTGCAGCGGTCACGTACCATTCATTTACATCATCATTCAGAAGTAAACTGCTCAGAACTGCGAGGGCAGCATGTGAGTGGTGCAACCAAAATAAGTGGCTACAGCAGTGATGTCCCCATTGGGAAGTACAAGAATGAAAACAAAAGACCAGAGGGACGCATCACTGAAACCGGAGGAAAGCAAGTATAATTTTTTATTTTTTTATTTTAATGGGGCCTCAGGAGCTGGCTACTAGTTTTATTTCTTAAAGAGGACAACCCCTTTAAATTGAAGGGAGGGACTCTCTCTCTCTGTATTGTGCTAATAAATTTGTCATGGTGGCTCTACCACCTTGCTACACCTATTACGGCCTAAAGCTTGTCCGTGTAACAATGATAGGCAATAACACTGCAGTATATTATACCAGCAGTTAGGCAATCGCATGGTCTAGTCCCCTTAGGCTAGTTTCACATCTGTGTTGGAGAATCCGTTTGGCGCCTACATTGCAAATTCTGTCAAAAATTCTGAAAACAAAAAAAAGTGCAGCATACTGAGCTATTCCTTCCTGTTTAAATGGACAGGCAACATGATCCAACGGACCCCATCTCAGTCAAAGGATGAAGTGCCTCTCACAGCAGAGCTGACAGACGGGAGTCTGAAACTATGGGACTAAAGATGATGTGTGTAAAAAAAAAAAAAAAATAATAACTCTCGCCATCAAAAGAAGCTGTACTGTGTAATGGGGTGGGGGGGGGGGGGAAACAACAACAAAAAAAAAAAAACGAACATGGGCCACCCAAAAACATTGAACATGTTCGTTCTTCCGTCCGGTTTTCGGACGGAATATGTGCATGTCAATGGGAAGGGGGAGGGCTTTTCTCCGCTCATCGCAGCGGGGGAGTGAGGTGAGCATTTGTGTTTGTTATTTTTTAATAAGCCCTATCTATACCTATCTATGGGGGACATATGCCTGCCTATACCCATCTATGGGGGACATTTACCTGCCTATACCTGCTATGGGGACATATACCTGCCTACAATTACACACTAAACATTTACTAAATATATTGGTTCCGACTTACATACAAATTCAACTTAAGAAGGAACCTACAGTCACTAACCTGTATGTAACCCGGGGACTGCCTGTATTGAATCCAATGAAAATCCAATGGTTTTACGGTGATGTATAGACATAACCTTAAAGGGAATCTGTCGGCAATTCTTTTTTTTACTTATTAAATCAAGCCCCTGATCCATATTCTTTTTCTCTCAGTCTTTTTTTTTTCATGATTGTAGGTTTCTCTATTCGGCCGTCTCTATATGATTGTGGGGAAGACATTCTTGCTTGCACTGCTTTAACAGCAGTCAGAGAGATACTTTACAGCAGCTTCATGCACATAGGATTCTTAAGACAGATTCTGTCCCATAGACTTGTATAGGAGAGTTTTCACTGTGAAGGGAGGGGAGAGGGGGAGCTGTGACATCTCCTCTTGTGACTGGTGGATCCTGTGTTATCTGTACATAATGGTGTCTCCTTTCAGCTGGACCCTGCTTTTACTGATAATGAGCACACTGCTGAAAATCTCCCTCTACAGAACAGGAAGTGTCAGACTATTATTAGGCTTAGTGGCCAAAGTGAAAACTGCAGGACTTAAGAATTATTAAAAAAAATACTGAAAGTGATATGGAAAATTTAAAAAAACAACCAAAAATTCCTAAGAAATGTGTCTAACATAAAAATGTGAGTTAAACAACAAGTCATTTTTTGATGACACATTCCCTTTAAGCACCCACTGCACAGTTGGGGCCTGCAGCCTATCAGCGGGAGAGTCACCAAGAGATATGAAGGGGCTGCAGGCATTTATAAGGAGCCTGACTACGTCTACATGACAGTGATTTACTGTTGGGTTTTTAAGCGGATCCGGTATTTAGAATCCGCAAAAATCTGACTGCAAATCATCCTCCTAAACCTCAATAGAAAATCCGAGCTGTAGTTTACAGAGCTTGGATTTTAAATCCGAAAGCCGGGTCAAAAAACGTAGAACATGAAAACAGCAGATTATAGTACTGTTCAGTTGAAGGAGGAATCGCCAAAATCTGAAAACTGTGGCAAAAAACGAAAGCCGAGTGTAAAATACTGGTCGGATTCTGAATGGAATTCGATGAGTATTTTGTCCTATGCCATGTGCACGTAGTTAGAGATGGGTGAATCGATTCTAACGAAGTGGAATTCGTTTAGAATTTCAGGAAAACTTCGGTTCGGAACGAAGTCGAACTTTGGGGTACTTCGCGTGAACGAAGTGTGCTTTTGATTGCTAAAATGGCTGCGAGCACATGGCGCTACATGGGGCAAAGAACTCTGGGAGGAAGAAGGGCATAGCCTGCATGACATGTGCAGAGATGAAGCCAATTCAGTGGGCCGGCGGGGAAATTTTGTGACGTCCCCCGATATATAAATCCGGGGGGCGACGCTGGGGGCTCCCCACTCCTTCACTGTGCTCATCAGGGAAGGTGCTGCCGCGGCTGTTTGCCAGGGGCCCAAAATACCGGGGGAGCAGGGGGGAGCAGTTGGGTTTCAGGGCCCCTGCGCTTTTGGGGGGCCCCGGGGAAACTGCTACTTTCGGGCCGCTACTCCGGTTTAAAGCCCCCTCCTGGGCCCCCCGGCAGTGAAACTTAACAGTTCACTGGCCCGGGGGGCGGGGGGGCTGCGGGGGCCCCCGAAACGCAAACGTGGGAGCAGGACCCAGGGGGGGTAAGTTGTTTCTTATTTTTTACCCCATTTGCCTGCCTATAGCCCCCCATATGCCTGCCTATAGCCCCCCTATGCCTGCCCTATACTCCCCCATATGCCTCCTATACTCCCACCCCTTAAAGCCCGCCTATAGCCCCCATATGCCTCCTATAAGCCCCTATCTGCCGCTTTGCCTGCCCTTTTCAGCCCCCCCAAACTGCCTGCTTGCCCGCTATACAGCCCCCCATCTGCCTGCTTGGGCCCGCTTATACAGGCCCCCCCTTTTGCCTGCTTGCCTGCTTATAAAGCCCCCCTTTTGCCCGCTTGCCTGCTTTTACAGCCCCCTATCTGCCTTTCTTGCCTGCTTTTTTACGCCCCCTATCTGCCCGTTGCCTGCTTATACAGCCCCCTATCTGGGCCCGCTTGCCTTTCTTTTACAGCCCCCTATCTGCCCCGCTTTCCTGCTTTTTACAGCCCCCCCATCTGCCTGCTTGCCCGCTTATACAGCCCCCCCATCTGCCTGCTTGCCCGCTTATACGCCCCCTATCTGCCTGCTTGCCTGGGGTTTTACAGCCCCCCATCCCGCCTGCTTGTGTTTTTACGCCCCCCCCTTTTCCTGCCGCCTAACACCCCCTATAGCCCGTGCCTATACAGCCCCCCCATAGCCTGCCTGTTTCAGCCCCCATATGCCTGCCTTACGCCCTATATGCCCCGCCCCTTTTAACCCCCCCCCCCCGCCTGCCGGTCTACTTATTGGGGCCCCTTTACTACCCCAAACCCCTTTCCCTTATGGCCCCCATAGCCCCCCCCCCAACCCCCTCTAAACCCGTTTTGGCTCCCTATAGCTCCCCCAAACCCCCGCCTGCCCAAATGGGCACTTATTGGCTACCTAAACCCCTTTCCTATTTTGGGGGGGGGGGCCCCCCAAGTATTTCCCATCTAAACCCTGCCTGCCTAAAAGGGGCCCCATTAGCCCGGGGAGGTGCCCGGAAAATCAGGATTTTTTTAAAATTTGGGGTCTAAATTGCAGAGACAAGTGGTCGGAAGATTTTCATCATTATGGCGGGGCTGGACCGGGTGAGAAACAAAAGAAAAAGTCAACGGAACCCGGGGCAAGAAAGCACCGTGAGTCCCCAAGAAAGTAACTGCCCCTGTAATACTTATAGTCTGCACGGTGTTTTCCCCTTTCTGTCTACCACTATATGGTCAAATGTATGGTGGTTTTTATACCCGCGGGAGAGCCTGGGGTACACTGGGTTCTACCACTATATGGTCACTGTATGGAGGTAAAAATTTCAAGGTTTTGCGAGCCTGTGTACATTGGTGGGGTAAAAAAAATATGGTCACGGGAGGAGGGGAATATACATCTGCAGAGCCCGTGTACATTGGTCTACCATTTTAATTTACGTATGGAGGTTTAAAATACAAATTTTGCAGACCCCGTGTAAAAACTGGGTTTTCTACCCCTTTTTGGTTTACTGTTTTTGGTTATATACAGTCCCGCCCGAGCCTGGTACCCCTAGTAATACCAAATTTATGGTCACTATATTAAATTAAAATATTATTTGACAGTATTTGGGCTTTTTATCAGTAATTTGTGTAGGGTTATTATTCAGAAAAAATGTGGTGGTTAATCAGGCCTCCCTTTTGTAATTGCGTTATTGGGAATGTTGGTTTTGGTTTTGTGGATTTGATTGGTTTGCAGTATATTGGGATTGTATGGTTGGGGGTATTTGCCCTTGTATTACTAATTATCAAAAAAGCATTTTCCCGGTACATGGGCGTGGGGCGGGAGGGGGGGGGGGGGGGGGGGGGCATTTAAAAGTTTTGGGATGGGGGCCTTTGGGTTCTCTAGTTTTCTTTCCCCCGCTGATAAACTCCTTTCTTGGGAAAAATTTAAATTTTTTTATAGCGATTTTTGTGGGTGTCTCAGTTTTTCCCCAACTGTTTCTTAAAGTTCTATTTCTAATTTTTTGGGGTATTGGGGTCTGAAAACCAGTGTGCGTCCCCTGGGAGTGCATTTACATTCAATATCCCCAAGTGGGGTCTAAAGCCAGTTCCCCGGTTTTATTCATTTAAAGAAACCGCGTTTTTTTCAATACAAATACCCTTCATTTTGGCTGCCAATTCTATTGCGAAATTTTACATCCAGGGTTAATTAACTTTTTTTTGCGGGGTTGGACCCCAAAAAAACCGTCTTTTTCAAGCCAAAATATAAAATTTTTCCCGTCCAAAATTCACAAGAAAAGGTTAATTACAACTGTATTTTTGTTGTGTGGCTAAAAAAACACCCATTGTAAACCACAAAGCTACTATTTGGGGGGCTCAATTCTTTGGCGAAATTTTTACATCCGGGGGTAATTAAAGCGTTGTTTTGCTGGTGTGTGAAAAAAAAAAACCGTCTTTTTCAGCACCAAAATATATACTTTTTTCCCCTTGCCAATTCGCCCAAGGTTAATTAAGCCTTTTGTGCTTTTACATTTAGTAAAACACACATTTTTTTTAAAGACACAAGTAAAATTTTTTTTGGCCATTTGTGGAGCGCAATTTATATCCAAGGGGGTTACCCAAGCTTGTTACTGGTTCTTTTGGGATCAAAACGGGTGTATATTTATCAATACAGATATCATCACAAACAGTGTCTTTACTTTTTAGAAAAACAGTATGTCACAGGAGGGGCAGGCTCTTCCCCTGCGAGTGGCAAAAAACTTTCCGGAACACCCCCAGGTCCAGCACACAAGGGCTGGGCAGCAGGGGTCACTGGGTGGGGCCCCACAACTGCCGTGTCATCAGCGGCCGTGTGTTGTTCAGAAACCCAAGGTTCTTGATTGGTTGACTAGGTCATCCTCTTCCTCCCAAGACATCTGAAACCCCACCAAGAGTGGGTGGGAATTTTCAATAACACTTATTTTGGCATGGCCCGGGAGGGGGTCACGGCCCCCCCTGCCCTCAGCCCGCCTCTGTCCCACCCGGTTCTCTCAGCCAAATCTACTATGTGGTCTGGGCTCACGCCCTATATAAAAAGGGATAAACAATTTGGGGGGAGGGCATAGCCACTAGGCAGCGAAAAAAGGGGGCCAATATCGCCGTTCTTGCAGTAGGCGGCAAAGTATAGATTGGAGAGTGGCATTGGAGGTCATGTTGTGAGAGGTCAGCCTGGGCTACCAAAACCCGGGTGATGAGGACAGCAGTGACGATGAAACACAAATAATGTGATGTAGCCGACCGCACTTGGACCCCGGGTGAGGAAAGGGCTTCATCATCGTCGGAAAAAGGGGGGTCACTTGGCGTCAGGCAGCAGCGCAGCCAAAAAGTGGTGTTGGCCGGAGTCGCAGGATGCAGAGTGTGAGGTGGGAGCCAAGCGCCAGGGGGTAAAAAACCCCTTCGCGGTCAAGAAAGTACAGCCAAGGGGCTCAGCGAGGCAGAAATAGTCATCAGTGCGGAGCTTGGGGTAAACCGATACTCGGGGGTGTGGCAGTTCTTTGCTAAGACACCGGAGGAGCCGAATATGGGTATATTAAATCTGTGGGCAAAAGTGAAGGGCGGGGCCCGGGGAGCTAATTGGCACCACGGCCCTGCGTAACACAGCAGCGTCCCCATCCGGGGGCCGGGAAACGTGGCTCAGATGTGGTGGTCCATCCTGCCGCCACAGCAACCGCACAGCGCCCATGGCTCGATGGCATTGCACCGTCAAGGCTCCCCCACCTCTGAAAAGGAGCTGTTTCTCTTTGACTTCATCTCCCGTCCAATGCCCCGCTCCTCGCACTCATGGCGCCAGCAGTGTTCAGCGGGGCGTTTTAAAAGAGACAACATATGCTCCAACCATCCAAAGGGTGCCAGCTGCCGTGCCCCTGTCCAAGTTTTGGGTACTGCATCCCTCCCTTTCCAAATGGTGGACTCTGCCCCGTTCAGAGAACAAGGGCTTGGCCGAGCCGAATGGAGAGCCCCAAACCGTAATTCTTTTCAAAAAAAGGCTACCACACTTCATAAATATGTAAAACAAAAGGGTGGGCAGTCCTTGAGCTTATCATTTTTTTTCCAAAGGGGTGCACGTCAGTGCGGACGTCGGAGCGTAACTACGGCGGGGCCAGTACATGTCCTTTAGGGCCCACGGGGTGAATGTGCTTCCTGCCCGGCGCAAAACAATTTTGGGCAGGGGGACGCCGCTTTTTTCCTCCACTTTTCAAACGCTGTCCTCGCCAAGTCCGCCCCTCCTCCTCCACCACCACCACCACCACCATTCACCTCCCCAAATACGCTCCAAACATACCACAGTTAGGGCACAGCGGTGTCACCAGTTCTACACCTGGCTTGCCTCGGGGAAAAGAAGTCCCAGGGGGAATGCTCCCGTCAGCAGCAAAAATCGATGTGTGGGTTTCTCCGTCCAAATGCAAATCGGAACCATGTGAGGGCCAAAGGGAGGAACTGTGTCCGCACTGCACGGGAGGATGGTCCATGCCCCCAAAGGGGCACGTGTTCAATCTGGTTTTGAAAAGTTTCCTGAATCTTCCACCGATCTTTAGAACATTCTGAAAATGGCCAGGGAAAATGTGCATGCACTTTATCCATTCGTACAAAGCCAGAAACCCCTCCTCGGTTTTTCAGTGGGAGAACGGCCTCCCCCAAAAACACACGAATGCGATTTTCCACCCGTTGGGAAATTTCCGGCCTGCACATGTTGGAACGACTGTATGAACAGAAAAGGCCATTAACGATTATTTGATGATCCCGGCAACAGAATTCTCCCCGTGTAAATTTGATGTAGCCAGTGGCGCTCATGCTGACCCTGCCGTTTTTTTGAGGCCCTTCGAGGAGCAACGTTATTTGTCAGTCGCCAGGGCTACGGGATGAATAACGTCATTCCATGCTTTATGTCCTGGAAAGATGTGAAAAATCTGTCTGGGAGGGACTGGAGATTGGCACTATTCCGTGGCCACATGATCCCCGGGGGGGACTGAAATGGAGGAGGAGGAGGAGGGGAGGACATTGGAGCAGAAACATTTCTGGTGAAAGAGGGGTTTTTTACCCAGGGACAAATAGGAGGGGCGGGGCAGCGGGGGAGGTGGATGGAGAGGGAAATGAGCAGATGACCCCCAAGCACCGGGAATATACAGTGGAAAGGGGGCAGGGACCCCCCGGATCACTTGTGCAATGGGCCCGCAGCATGCTTATTTGCCTGTTATTTACAGCCCAATGTCAGCTCCGGGAAGGGGTGACTTCTGCCTCCCCCCTATTGGACCCTCGCTACCCCCTCCAAATTTGGGGGCCTTTTTCCCCGCTATTTAGAGGGAAACAAACTCAAATACTATAGGGAAAACCCCCCTAATCAGTTGGGCCCGCCCATGTGGGCATCGTCCCCCCTCTGCAGGTCTGACCGGGGGGTTCCTCAGCGCCACGTAAATCTGGCCCCGGGTGTGGGGGAAAGGGGGGGGGGAGGAGCGTCCGCTTTCCCTCAGTAGTAACCCGAGTCCCGATCACTGATGACACTTCCTTCACCCCCTATGAGGGGGCAGTTTGCCGCGCAGCCAGGACCGGGGCAGTCCCTGAACCAACAGGGTTTGGCCTACTTGGACGCCCGCCACCTCAGTTAGAAATGTGGACTACTGGGGAACCAAATGGGTGTGTGGCCGCAACTTGCCGAGTTTGCAGTGGAAACTGTCCCCCGGGCCCTAGTTGGCATCAGAGCGGTGTTCGTGCGGCGGGGGCCTGTTACCCCAAGGAAACCCCTTGTCCCCCGGGAAAATGTGGAACGACGACCTTTTTCAAAATGAATCAGGCGTGGATCGGCCAGGATTTCCACACACCCAAAAGCCTTAGGCTCAGCTGGGTTTAAAATATGCCCAGCCACTATTCTTTCCGCCACCGCTGATACCACACATCTGCTGACAGTTTTTCCACTGCCTACCACCATCTTTACCAGGACTGGGTATTGCCCCCACCTCAAAACTCTGTCATTTTGCCCCCCTATGACCTATGCGCTGCTGCCTTACTCCACACTGTCATTGGCCACTTGTGGCTTCCTCCGTTTTGCCACCCCCAGAAAGTCATTTTGCCACTCTCTGACCTCATGCTGCGCTTTTGACTCCTCCGTGCCCCCCACCTGTGTCATTGTCCATCCTGATTCATACGCCGCCCCCGGACCTCCACATGTTGATTTTGCCACTCTGTGGCCTAATACGTTTTTTCCCCCCCCAGAATGTCATTGTGCCACTGCCGACCTCATGCTGCTGTGGCTGCCGCGGGTCCCCCCCCTCCAACTCGTCACTATTTTTGCCCCTAAACCCCCTCACCCTTGTTTTTTTCCATTTTTTCGCGGGCATGACTTTATCAGGCAACATTCCCCTTGAGTTTTTTGGCCCATTTTTTTCCCCTCTTAAGTCCCCAGGGAATTTTTATAGTGAAGCATTCTAAGAGGGGCGGCAGTCATTTTGCTGTAAATACTAAAACACAACATTTATAAGCCCAAAAACCAAGCTCCCCTGCAATTTAAAGCAGGGGGCACAACTTTTCTACAGCCCCCTGAAAGGCTCGGGTGCAGCCTGGAAAAAGCTGCTTTTTAACGCTTTTCGTCCCGAAGTAACCGGAACAAACAAATTTTTTGGTCGGAAAATTCGGCGAAATAAACCAAAAAATTTTCAAAAAAAATTTTTTTTTTTGAAAAATTCCCGCCCACCCTTCTCACGTAGCCTTAGCCATTTTCGTTCTTGTTGCTAATTTTGGTTTAAAAGGGGGAAGTGATTTTTTAGATTTAGCTTTAGTGTTGAGCAAATATCGACAAATTTTAAACCCGGCCCACGTTTTTATTTTGTTTCAAAATTTTTTAGATCATGGCGATAATTAAATTTTAAAAAACTGTGCATCATCTATTAAATCGCGCCATTTTCAGCCCCTTCCTGCATTTTGGGGCGGCCAGCAAATAGCTTACAGAATAGAGCGGGGTGAGAGTGTATGCGACGCCCATGACGGGGGTGTGAAATGGTTGCGATTGGCGGGAAAAATACTTTACCCCTTTTTAAACATAGAACAGCCCCCCCTGTTAAAACCCCCCTCAGTGTCCCCAGCCCCCTCATAGCAGTGGGGAAACTTGCGCTCGGGCCCTTGTTTCCAAACAGTCCAAAATTTATTCATTTTTTTTTTCACAGAAAAGCTCTACTGTTACGGGAAACCTTACAACTTAGTTAAAATTAGAGATTGAAATTTTATTTATTTTGGTTAAAAATTTTTAAAGGAGCATCAAACCGCTGTAAATTCACGGGGGGGTAGGGGGGGGGGGGGGCCCCGCGGGCGAACACAGCCCCAAAAAACTTAAAAAATACGGGATAAAGTTCACCAAACTTAGGTAACATTGCACGCAATAGCTTTTTTATTAACAGTTTTCTATTAAAAAAATTTCCTAATATTGGCCAGCCTGAATTTA
The DNA here is from genome assembly GCA_025379985.1 of Phyllomedusa bahiana. NCBI lineage: Eukaryota > Metazoa > Chordata > Amphibia > Anura > Hylidae > Phyllomedusa > Phyllomedusa bahiana. Next base: position 79,397 of record JAODAL010003752.1, read on the forward strand.
AATATTAGGATCCCACATCTTTTCTAAAACTGAAAGGTCTCTTTTTTTAGTGAAAAACCCAAATTTTAATTATCAGTTTTCATTTCAAAAGGGGGTTTTCATTTTAAAATTTTTCCCTTTTTCCCACCTTTCATTTTAAAATTTAGAATCCAGAAATTTTTTGTAGTCACACGGGTTTAATATTCCCAAAAATACCTTGAAATTAAACCGAATACTTTAAACCGATATTGTTTTTTTGACTTTGCGCACTAAAAGCTTTGTTCATTGGGGGACCTTGCCCTTAAATGGGGAAATAAAAACAGAAATTTTTTAGCCCACCACAGCTAAATTTAAAGGTGCAAAAAAAAACCTTTTATTACCGAATACTTTTCAGATCGTTTTTTTTTTCCACTTTGGGCGCAGGCCATTTTTTTGTTATAGATATTTTTTGCAGTTAAATGTGAATAAAAGCAATTTTTTTTTGATTTGAGGGATTTGAGAATAGCTGTTTTTTTTCCGCCCTTTTAATAAGAAAATTTCCAAAACTTTTCCCATACCTTCAAATTTTTATTTTTCGAAAAAGGAGCGAAATGCAGGTGGGTAAGCGAGCAAAGGGGGGGAAAACCAAAAGGGAGGTAAAGGGTACGAAAAGGTCCCTTCCATGCTGGCAAAAAACCCACGAACCGCATCCCCCAGGGGATGGGCCCGGTTGCAGGACCTTTCCGGGGCCTGTCAACCCGGGGGTTCGGGCCCCTTTGTGTTTCTCAGTAACGAACAGCGTCGCCAATCGCCTTTTCAGTGGTTAATCCCAAACCTGCATCCGCATTTTTAAACCTTCCCGTCCTTTTCATTCAGGGCCCCCAAATTCGTCCACACCTCCCCCAACTTTAAGCACCCCAAAATGCCCATCTCTTACCCACCATTTGGGGAATAATCCTTTTTTCCTGAAGACCCCCCTTTAAAGACAAAATGCGGTTGGGGCAGAAGGCATGTCAAAAGATCAAGGGGCCAAAGAGGATTTTTTTTCTCTCTCGGACCCCCAATTTATTTGGTTTGCCATCAGAGGAGAAAGGAAGCCGGTAAATTTCGGCAAAAATTCCTGGGCGGGGTGGACAAGGGCCTTTGCAGTCCCTTTGCTTGTAGCCCCCCGCTCCGGGATGAAGAATGTCATGACCTGAAGTCACCTTTTGTTGATAATAGGAAAATTGGGGAAACCAACTTGGTTTTTTTCAGCAGAATTTGCTTGCACCCGGTTTCATCCCTGGACGAGGGGGAAAGACGATGGGGTAGTGCCCATAAGGGTTTTCCCCGGGCCTCAAAAAGGGAGGGGGGCGGCCGCAAAATCCCTGATAAAAATTTCCCCCACCCCACGGTCAAAAAAAAACCCCCCCTCCTCGCTTATCACCCCCCCCAAAAAATTTCCGGGACCCCCTAAAAGCCGGGGCCCTTCTTTGAGCAACCCCTTTTATTCACCCCATGCAAATTTTCCCACCTTTTTCCATAAACGCAAAAAGGAAGAGGCAAGAACCTTAGGTTTTAAAACCCAAACCCCCAAACTTTTCTATCCACATCAGCGAATCCCTTTGATTGAAAGGGAGGCAACACTTTGGCCAAAAAAGGCCAAAAACCGTTTCCGGGGCCCCTCCCCCCCAAACGGTTTAAAAACCCCCGTCCCCCGCCTCCCCCCTCCGCCACCAACCAAGTTTTCCCTCAGCTCCCCCCCATGCCCTCCCCAGAGTCATGTCAGGTCACCTCCGCTTCACCTTTCCCACCGTCCCCCCCGAGTACCACCAAAGCCCCCATCCAAAACCCCTTTCCCTTCCCCCCGCCATTTGATGACCTGCACGCCGAAAAAGGGGCCATCTAGCAGCCACCCTTCTGCTTCCAGGTTTGGGGGGCAAAAAAAACATTTTTAACCCCAAACCTTCCCAAAGCCAAAACCCGGAATGTGGGCATTGCCAGGCTTTTGGCCTTGGAAATTTTTTGGGCCTTTCCGTCGGGGGAAACACAGAGGGGCCCCCGGGCCACTCATGGTCCTTGCCCCCCCAAAACCCCAATCCCCGGGGCAGGCATTTCTTTGCCAAAAAGCCGTCCCGGCCCCCTGGCCCACCACGTGCCCATCTAAAATTTCAAGCGCGTTGTCTGCATCGGGGCCGGGAAAACCCACTGCCCACCGACACATGGCCCTATAAGCAGGCCCAAGGGCCGCTAATCCTTGACACTTCTGGTAAAGGCGGGGTTGGTTTCTCTGGGGTTGACGGTGGTTTCTCAGGCCGGCGCACCTTTTTCAAAACCGCGGGGAAAGGTGCAGGGTTTTTTCCCCCAAGTCCTCTGGGGCATCACTCCCCCATAGAAACCGGGGCCTTTGTTAAAATTTAAATCTGTTTTGGGAACCTTTCCCCCACACGGGTCGGGAGCTGTGGAGGGTCTCCGCAACGAAAAACCGACGCTTGGCGGGTCCCAAAGAACCTTGGGGCCGGGCAAGCTGGTGTGAAATAACGGGCGAAATCTGCTGGCCCCCTTTAAAGATGGGAAAGGCTGGAGAAACATCCCTTCCCTTTGGCACATGGCATAAACCTTTTCCCCATCCCAAAAATTTTCCCAAAAGAGCAACCCCGGTTTTGGACGGCCTGTTTGAGAAAAGGCTAAGTCTAATTTTGGTTCGCATTCCCCGCCTTTAAAAAACCCCTGCTTCGTCCCGCCTGGCTGCGTTGCGGGCTCACTGGGCCCCCCCAAACAAAACCTTAAATTGTTGCCCTTTGGCAACACGCGGAATTCCACCCTCCAAAATCCCACGTTGGGGCAGCAGCGCAATGCCATTACGCAGTACAAAAGTGAAACAGGGCCCCTGACAAGCAGCGGGGGCGGACCCGGGGGTTTAGCCCCCAAAGGTGGGGGGCTTTTGAAAGAGCTCTGCACCAATCCTTCCCCATTTTGAAGAACCACCAAATGGTCAGTGCAGACGAATGCCCTTGTCAGCATGAGCTTTTGGGTGATTTTCGTTCGGGAAAACGATCGTTGGACACGAAACAACAGGTACCCCCCCGAGCCGAGGGAGGAAAGGGACACAGATGGGGACAGGGACCCTTTTCTCCCCGGGCGAATCCAAAAGCCCCACAGTTTCTAAATTTTTTATCGGCCCTTCATTAGGCAGGGGTTTTGGGGGCCCCACTATTGCAAGGCAAGCATCACTCTCAGGGGGCATCATCTGAGGCAAGTCAGGGCTGTGTTAAAGCGTCCCGGGGGCCCGCGGAGGGGGAAGAGGAGGTATTCCTAACCACCGACGTTCCCCACGCCCCTGCCTTGGGAAAAAGGGGTTTGGGGGCGCGAATTTGAGGAAAGAGGAAAAAAGATGAGGAAGATCAGTTTCTGGGTGCCCCTTAAATGTTCCCAGGGGCTTGGGAAATCAAAGCTCCATCTCTCACCCTTATGCTTGGGTGCTCCATTTTTTTTCCCCAACCCTATCCTCGCAATTTAACCCCTAAAAATTAACAACATTACTGGGTGGGCCCCCCCTTTTTATCCCCAGTAAAAAAACAGAAAATCAGCACTTTCCTTCCACCCCCCCCCCAAATAAGAGTAAAATGCAGGAAAGGGAACCCTTTCTGATTGACAACTGGAACCCTCCGTTGCGTCTGCTTTTACGTTTCCCCCCAAAAGTCCCCTGTTGGGAAAAACATCACGACTGACAAACGTAGAGTGCCAAGTAGCCGAAACGGCACAGCAGGGAAGTGGCAGAAACCCAATGGGTGGGGCCTCGGCAAACTTTTTTTACCCCCCCTCACCAACGCAACAATCGGGGACACATCCAACACAACAGAGACCACTTAAGATCAAGTTTTTCACGACATCTGCGTTTCCCAAAACCGATGTTTTTGTATTGTTTTTCCCGGGCCCAAAGACTTCTGGGACTAAAATGGGCGAATTTTCCCAGCTCCCCTCGCCCCCGCCATAAGGTGTTGTCCCCGCCCAGCACCACGTCATATCTACGGGGGACCTTCAGGGACAAACTTAGGAGTCATTACAAAACAAACCCTCCCTTTCCACAAAATTTGGAAACTTTGATTTTCAACAAGAAGAATCAGGGATGGGTCTTTTGATGATTTGTGGGCCCCTTTCCGAGGGCCAAACCCTTAGTTTGCCGGGCTACTTTTACATTCCCCCAAACAAAATGGGGCCTCTGAAAAATTTTTTTTAAAATGATCATTTCTTAAATGCAATTTTTATTCCCCTTTTCCCAAAAGTTTCATTTTGCTGGTTTTCTGTGAGGAACTTTTAAAAGACAGCAAAAATTTTTTTCATGACAACACCGTATTCCATTTTTCTCACTTTAAAACTTTAGAATTTTCGCCCTTGTCAATGGGTTTTTAGGTCATGTTTTCTGGGGAGATAAAACCCCATAATTATGTTTTCTTTTTGGGAAAAGAAATATGGCTTTTAAGTGGGATTTTTCCATTACAAAATTTTTAAAAAGGGCTGAAAGTCCAAAATTTATAATTTTTTGGGGGCTTTTGCTGGAGATAAAAGCTAAAAATTAAGGTTTCCTTTTGGAAAAGAAAAGGGGCTTCTAAGTGGCAATTTTCTCCATCACAAAATTTTTTAAAAATTTGGGGGAAAGTCATTTTTTTTAATTTTTTTTTTGGGCATTTTCGCTTTGAAATGCAGCAAACTAAAAAGGGGCCTAAATTTAAAAAAAAAAATTTTGTTTCTAACAGAAAATTTTTTCTTTACATTTTTCCCAAATGGCTCAAGGGTCATGCTTTTAATTTTTGGGGGGATTTTTTCTGTGAAAATGCAGCTATACCACAGGGCCAATAAAAAAAAAAATTTTTTTTTTAACAAACATTTTTTCTACACAAAATTTTCAAGAGTGGGTCAAGGGTTTATGGTGCTGTCAAAAAAAGGAAAAAGGGAGGGCACTGTTTAAGGACACTTTTTTGCAAAATGACTGTTTTTGCAAATCTTAACATAGCATCAATCCTTTATTGAGAAAAACCCATTTAATACAATTAAAAAAAGAGAAACAAAGACATGGGGGGATTCCATCCTATTTTTAAAAAAAAGTGTTTTTTTAAATTAAACTACTAAAAAAAATTGCATGAAAAAAATAGCTGGTAAAAAAATTCCCTGAAAAATACAAGGGTACAGGAAAACTTTACCAAGTTGGTTTTTTCAAACATGGGGTAATTGGGAGGGACGGACAGAAACAAAGTAAAAGAGACAATTTTTTCCTCCACACGTTTTAGTAAAATGAGAAAAATAAAGCCAAGAAAAAGGCACCTGGGTGGGAAAAGGGGCCCTTAAAAACCCCCAGTATTTCCAAGTGAAGTCAATTGGGCCACAAATCATACGGGGGGGCCAAAACGCTACCCAGGGCAGGGGCAGTTTTATGTCCCCTTTAACAAAATGGTGGTTTCAAAAAACCCTTTTTTTCCGGGACTTTTTTTTAAAACTGGGGGTCATGCAGGGTTTTGGGGGGCCCTGCTGCCCTTTCCAAAGGGCAAAGGGTATTTAATGTCCAGTTTTTAAGGGAAGAATGGTTCAAATCATACCCCCTTCTGGCACTTTTAAATTTTTGGGGGGGATGCAGTTTAAGGGTCCTGCTGTGGGGGAAGACAGGATAGGAATGGTCTGAATTTTTTTTTTGTGGTTTTTATAACCCAAGGGGTTTGCCTAAGATGTATAAAAATCCATTTTTAAATGTTGTGGATTTTAATTCCAAACTTCTTCCCCGCCCCGTTTTGGGGTAAAAAAGAAAGGGGTTGTTGCTTCCTTTCCCCTAGACTTTTTAAAGGCATCGAACATAATCTATCATCGGAAACCAAACCCGAATATTTTGCGATGATGGTCGACTATCGGAAACCCAAAAAAGGCGATGGCCAACCCTAAAACGCTCAAACTAATTTGCTTTTCCCCAAAAAGAAGTAATCTACACACCAGCCCGGGATGAATGGTCAAAGGGAAAGGCAAAAAACAGTCCAAATTTCTCACAATGACAGAGAGAAAATGCTAGAGCATTTAAAAATTTCTAAACAGAAAAAGAAAGCGGGACAGCCAGCCAAATTACAAAAAGGGGAAAGGGGGAAATAGAAGAGATAGGGACACATGCTGCAGGCCCGATAGTGAATGGGCTACAGGGAAGTGCAGAGCACGATGGCTGGGAAACATCACATGCCACCTAGCAGCCTGCAGTGAGAGCTGGGAGAGTAGAGAATGCCCAGTTACACTTGGAGACACCCTTTTCCAGAGAGAGGGGCACACTTATTATGGTAATTGCGCCATATAATGGATACCACAACATGGTGTTTTTCACCACATCTAATGGCCCCTTACACGTGCTGCAGTGGAAAGCTGGGCGACGATAGAATCGCTGTTGGTTCGCCTCACCACTCTATTTGTCTCTCTCATTCTATCTTCTTCCAGTCTTCTTACTTATAGAAGCCGGGCATGTGTTACCAAACAGCTATACTGACCAGCTTTTCAGGAGTCTGGAAAAGCAAGCTAATGACCGGCTGTCACAAGGGGCATAGAAGTTGCTACCCGGCCCTACAGCTTCAGGGGGCCCAAAAGCCTTTCTGCCACATAACACACTTGCACAGAGGCGTAACTTACTTGAAGCTCCTGGGCCCTGGTGCAAAAAGTGAAATGGGGCCCCACAGGTATTTACAATGCTGGTGTCTCCTTATGTGGCAGAAGGGTTTTTGGGCCCCTCAAGCTGCAGGGCCCGGGAACGACTGCTACCTCTGCACCCCCTGTAGCTACGCCCCTGCATTGAAAATGATGGTGGCTGGGGAGCATGGTCCATTTCACTTTTTGCATTAGGGCCCAGGAGCTTCAAGCTACACCTCTGGCTGTCACCCAGCTTTTTTCAGAAACAGATGTACAAGGAAATAGCACAGTAGGATCTGTAACAGTAAAATAAGCGGACGATCCAAGGTGTAATATTTCCTGATCTGATTTTAAGGCCGTGCTGCTCCTGAATACACAGAAGCTCACAACCCTTGCTGTTTTTCCAAGAAATCCCAAATCTGGTGCAGAAGACTAGTGAGGGTAGAGCGCAGCCCCCCCCCCCCCCCCCCCCTCCCTCATGCACAGGAAGGAGGCCAGACTGTCTGCCAGGGGCCGCTGTACCGAGCCAGAATACCAAAGAGATTACACATTGCTATCCCCCAGGGTTAGTACAAGACCGATCTTGTACAGATGCAGAACGTGAAGACCTTGAACTGAACAAGCAACGGTCAAAGTTCTGCTTTGTGTGCGACTTGTTTACTACATGAGGTTTTCTATCTCTGAAGTGTTCTGACTGGTAGTGCACTGTATACCTAGATGAGCAGCTAAGGAATATCGGATGCTCATCCAGCATTAGAGGGGTCGTCACAGTTTCCCGGATCCTGAAGGTATTTGTTAGAGTAGAGGTGTCAAACTCATTTTCACAGCATTATGGTTGCCCTCAAATGGCCATTGGAGGGTATGGTTGGGTGTCCAAGTGTGACACTGCGAGTTGTAAGAGTATGGTGTGGAGGTGCGGGGACTTATAATCTAGATGGCGTATTCTGTTGCCAGGCGCGTTTCCGGGAAAGTAGAGAACCAAGCCTTCTGCTTCCGGACCTTGTCCTTTGCTTTGGTGTTAGGCGGGGTGGTCCAACATAAAATAATGCTGGACCAGATGCAGCAAATGGGCCTTGAGTATTGTACATGATTTTATAGTAGGACATTAAGGGGTTATTATTTACATGATTTGGTTTTAAATGTAGTGCAAAAGTAATGAAGACTATTACAAATACATTGCTTTGGTAGGAGATAAATATGTTATATCCTTTTTAGAGCAACAAGTTTCTTGGGTATGCATCTCTCATTGGTCTCTGTTTCTTATTGATACTAACCTATCATTGGTTATTGTGAAGTCATCCTACCGGGAGTCTTTTTTGACTGGAGTTTGTTTACTAATTAAAAAAGCTTTCATCTTTAGGTTGTAGCTTGTGTATAATTTTATAAAATCTCTGCAGTCATTGTCCACTGTAAAACAAATAGTAGGAACGCAGGATCGGTAACCATCTCACTGCTATAGAACGACAGTATGACCAAGAAGTGGAGTCTAAAGTGGCTGAGACTTGTGAAACTGATGGTGAATGGAAAAGTCTTTAAAAGAGATACTATAATAAGGGCTTTATTCTATAACACTTTTGATTTTTCTCCCCATTTTGTGATAAAAGAGGAAAAGCTTCCAAAATACATGCCCATACCGTATTGCACAAGGAAAAAGAGTGGCCCTATGCTAGTGTACGTCGCTTGACTGCAAAGAAGAAAAGGAACAAAATCATGTATAAAATCAGCTGTGCCACACAAGAGAGTTTTTTTTAAAAAAAAGGGGATTATACTTTAATGATTTTGGTTGTTTTAAAAAAATACTACATATGCTATAGTTGACAGATGCCATGTTCAGAGACTGGGTTAACAAATGTGCGTTTAGTTTTATGTCAACCGAAGTAAATAATATGAACAGGGCCTAAATGCTGTTTAGGGATCTGAAAATGCTAAAAACTAGAATAGAGATCACAAGTTTCAAGAATGAAATAAATATGCTTAGAAATACAGTAATACTGCCATCCTAGATTGTAGTAAGTGGCCAAGATGATGCGGTTGGAGTCTGAAAGCTATGTGGACACTCTGTAAGTGCATAATAAAGGATGGTGTTGGTACCAGCTTTATTGTCTGATGGCAAATGTTTAGATCTAACAACATGTGGGACGATTTATTATACTGTCTAAAAACACTTAGGGATGTCCATGCAGGTGTTGGCGTTCGGTTTTTCAGAGCTGAAAAAACGGGCGAAAATTAGACAATGGTGTTATGGAAAACGTGCAGATTCCCCCAAAAAAACAATGCTCGGGTTTTCCGCCGGGGGGTTTTGCGCGGGAAAAATAGTGCAGCACATCTATAACGTCGGTTTCGGACGGGAAATCTGTGCTTTCAATGTGAAGGGGGGGAGGGTTTTCTCGCTAGCGGGAGAAAGCCCCTCCCGAGGCGTAGGGGACGGGGCACACAGGAAATAGACGGCAAACGCGGTATTTGTGCTATGCGTGGGGAGACCGTTACAGTGTAAATTAGGCGTCGATAATGATACATTGGCGCTCTTTTATTTAATGTATAATGAATTGGTGCTATTTGGAAGTGTGTAATTTAAATAATTACTGAGTTGGATTTTTTTGTTTTTTTTTTTTTTTTTTTTTTTTTGTTTTTTTTTTGCTTAGTTTGTGCCAAAATTTTGTTGCATTTTTTTATATACAGCGTCACTCGTTGAGCCATGCCATGTTTGTCAGACGTGGCACAAACTGTCCAAAACACTTATTCTGGCCATTGCACAATTTGAAACAAAATTCTGGCTTTGTTAGGGTATGTTCATATGGCGTGTTGCGTCCGTGTGAAATATGTTTTAGATAGTGTTTGGCATCAATCTGTAGCCCTACAACGGACAAAAAGATCTAATAAATAGTGACTTAATTGTGTTTCCTTTAAAACAGACTTGAGTGCTGGATAGTGTGCTTATTGTAGTTTTGGATGGACTTTGGAGGTCCAAGAATGTCTGTCAATTCTTGATTGACGATGCCGCGGAGCATTATTTAAAAAATATAGGTGGGGATTGCTATCCAACCGTATGGAACACGAGCTGTGTTGGTACGTCTTGGATCCATTTAGGATGATCGCCGCTGCATTTTTAGGTCGCTTTTTGGATTCAAGAGTGTAGAAACAACTTTAACACTTTATGTGGTTTGACAGATGATGGACACTTCCATGTTGACAAAGGGGGCATGGTATGGTAAAGTGGATGGGTTAGTGTGCAAGCTGTGTGAAAAAGTGTGCAAAATGTTCTTGTAATTGTGGACTAAAATAAGGCACTAGTAGAACGTGTAGTTCAGATTGAAGTTCAGGAAGTAGCTTTCATGGCGTTTTGGGGCCCTTTCCTCAGGCAGATTTGGGGTTCAGAGGTAGGACCTGCTTTATATGTTTTGATAGAATAATTATGGATATGAATCAAAGTTTATGGTGGGGAATACACTTGTTAAAATTGTCTTCAGTTTAAGACTTCTCCACACAGGATGGGACTTCTCTTGATTGGTTTTTGTGTCTCTCATCTATTTGTACCTACCATTTCTTTATGTCTCTTTTGATATAACTTATTTTTTTCTATCTTTCTCAGTTATTGGGACACTGCCTTACATTCAGAAATATCGCTTTCATTAAACTAGAACTCTAGACCCATAAGTCTCACTGCCACTTCTCTTCTGTCCTGACTGGTGTCAAAATTTAAAGGAAACTCTCCAACCTGGAATATTTTACATCCAAATAACAATTGGTTTTGACAGGAAAAAAAATTTTGTTTGAAAAAACAAATGAACTGGTGGGTGGCAGCAATTCATATGAATTACCAATTCAAAAAGCAGTGGCACTTAGGATAAGGGAAAAAGTTCCATGGGGAATAGGAATATGGAAACAAGATTTATGCTAACTGAATACATGAAAAAAATTGAAGGTCTCAGAACACACTTTTGGCCAAAAATGCTTAGCTCAATCATCAGGGGATCAAGTGCAGGTGGGGTTTCTACGTCATTGTACTAATTCGGGTCTTTCATCAGACCTGATATTAGGGAGCGAGATATACTTCAAAGAACACTGCACTGGTTTAAAACTGGGGAAGAGAGGAGTGGGTCTGGGCGTGTTGCCAAACACCAAAAAGGGAGACGCTCCACTCTCCTAATATATATACTCAAAAACAACAAATTGGTTTTGCAATGGAAAACTGTGCACTGCTTTTTGAATTGTATGTTTATGAGATTGTGCCAACAGTGTGCATTTGTTTTTAAAAATGTGTTATGTGCACAACAATTGTTGTTTTTGATATTATATATATGTTGGGAGGAGTGGTAGTCTCATTTTGGTGTTTGCAACCATTCAGGTTTTTAACCAGTGAAGTGTGTTCTTTTGAAATAGTGATCTTGTACGTAAGGTAGGAGGTTGATAGGACCAAAATTAGAGGGTGACAATGTGTAGGACCACTGAATTGAGGTCCCCTTGATGATTGGGAGGTGGGCTCGGCTTAAGCATTTTTGGCACAAGGTGTGAATGAGAACTCATTTTTTTCAGGTATTTTAGATGCAGGATGCTTTTTCAAATTTCCTAGGTCCATTTGACGGTTTTTGTATTAATGTGCCACTGCTTTTTGAATTTGTAAAGGGACTGGGAATATTGGACCATCACACACCGTACACAGGAGTCAGATGTGCAGTTGTCACCCTAGATCGGTTTCCTTGAAACGATGCTAGGTGTGCTGAGTAGTGGAGAAAGTGCAGCTATGCAGACTTTTCCATTACAAATTCATGGCAGGGATTATACAGGCCTTCCGTGCCAAAAAATATTTTCACTCCTATCTCAATTACATAAAAACCAAAACGTGTTTGACAATCATCTTCTCAGGCTAAGTAGGCCGGTTTGTTGTGTGGGACTGGATACTTCAAAGACCAAATTGACCGTTCGGCATAGCATTATCCAAACAAGAGCAACATTGTCCTCGCAATTCTAGTGTGTTTTCAGTTTGACCAGAAGAGAAGGTATCAAGGTTCTTGTTGGTACCCACACTGCTTAGCGACCCATTCCTCACTTCAGTTTTTCTCAGTTCTCTTACTTATGAATCTGTAACCTCTCTCTCTATGGGATCTTCATCTCTTTAAATGGCTACTATAACTCCCCTACTAAAAAAACTCCTGGACATCATGTGTGCAACTAGACGTTTAACTTCCTTTATTTAAGTTGGAAGGTGGTTACTCTGCCTTTCATCGTACTTCTGCTAATCACTTCTGATTTACAAATCAGGTTTGCGCTCTTTACATCCACAGAATGTCTAGTTAAAGTCTCTAACGATTCCGCACTACTAAATTAGGGCAAATATCGTTGGTGGTTTTCTGGGATTCTGAGCATTTTGCCATGTTGATCACATTTTTTAGCATGCTAGAATTGGCATAGGAAAGCTGGTTGGGTTTTTACTTTTGACGCATCTTCAGGGGTTATTTGAGGTTCATACTTTCTCTTTGTCTTGGCGTCGGGGTTAGGGGTCAGTTCTTGGTCACTCTCTTTAATTTTACAGCCCCCTTGGAACCATAGTAGTTTGGATTCCAGTCCCACTCTGTGATGACACTCAATTATAACTTCGAGACTACTCTGTGTACAAAAGTGCTGTTGTGCTGTTTTGAATATGTTCTCACTAATCTCCAATAAACCTTCACAAAACGCACTTTTGTTTTTCCATTGCTAACAACCCATTGCTATTTTTTCTTCAGTGTGTGGACCCAGAACTCGATGGAGCCGGCGTGTCTTGGAGTTATTTAGACTTGATCTGATTATATATAATTTGCGTCTGTCTCTGTACTCAGAACATTCCGAATCGTTTTTATACTGTGGAACAATCAAACTTATTATTGTTAATTATTTGCGTCTTGCTACTGTCACTCTTGTTATGGTCTCTTCTTGCAAATTCTTAATTATTGATGCAGCATAGGTGGTCTTCTTCAGCGTTTATGAATGCTTACAGTGTCAGTTGACTGGTTAGCATCAGTACAGAATCAGCTAAAATAATCTCTCATATAAAGGTTCAGGCTGCACCCATACATCCTCCTATTTGTTAATGGTTCTGTCCGTAGGACCATTCAAATACAGACTAAATCATTGACCTCCTATGTGTCTTCAAGATTTTGCAGTGGGCACCATTCTCTGGAAATCCTACAGTACATGCAAATTCGTTGCAGTTTTAGATGGTGTCTGAAAAATAACATTTAGGAGGCCTACAAAAAATAATTGTTAACCCACCTTCTTTCCAACTTTGTCACTTAACGAGGGCATACATGCATATTATTGTATTAGATGGTAAGTTGGTGGCAGGTTACAAATTTTATGTAAATCCATATTTAGAAAGCTGGTGGGCATTGTAAATTTAGTTCTCTCTTGGTTTCAGGAATCTAGATTGTAAGTTTGGAGAGGGCCTCACACTTGTGTTATTGTAAGTAGTTTCACTGTGTAATGTCTGTCTTTTGTTTTTAATTATACTTTAAATTGTAAGTGTCTGGACATATGTTGGAATATAAATACATAAGGATTATTATTATTGTCTCGTGTGGCAGAGCGTATATTTGTTTACTGGCTTTTTCATTGCTAGTCAGAAATAAAAGATGGTAGATGCTTAGGGATTGTTCAGGCTTTTGGGGACGAGGTTTTCGGAGCGTTCCGTCCAAAATGTGAAACGTTTTCAGAAGAGGTTTTAGAGGTTTCTCGGCGAGGTGTGGACGAGGTTTTCACCATTAAAATCATAAGCTGAACTTTTTCATTGTTCAAGGATGCGTGTAAAAAACTGTCGTTAATGAACTAGAGTTTTAATGGAATCAATTAAATGAATGGGGGGTTTTGGAAGGTTTAGTTGGAGGAAGCTCGAAAAACTTGGTAAATAAGCGTGTGAAACAAAAGCCCTAAAACAAACAAAAGGATCAGCACAATGGCTTTGGTTTGTCGTTGTACTCAAGCGACATGTTGCTTGCGCTTATTAAATAAAAGGATATATCACGTGCTTACTTCAGGTGCAGTAGAGCGGTTTTATTTCATTTATGTAGATCTTACAAGGATGGGCAGCTTGTGGATATTATGCAATGAACAGAGATAAAAAGGTTTTGGGAAAGATGATGTTATATGGGTAAGGGGATGTGGGAGTTTCGCTTTCTGTAGAATATGATCGTGTTATGTCAACGATGGAATTAATGTTGGCCGATGGAGAGTAATAATATAGTAGTCTCTCAGCGGAAGGTGAGTGAAGCGGGTGATGGATGACTATTTTGACCTGACTAATAAAAAAAAAAAGAAATAACCATTGGAATCACCTTAGGAAGATTTTCTGGTTTTTGCAACAAAAAAAAATAAAAAATAGTAGTCTGGGTCTGCCAACAGCTGACTGTGATGTCACAGGCTCCTGCCGTGTTGAGTGGAGATATATTAAAATATACTGCCATAATGATAGTGTCGGACTGGTGTGTGTGGGCCATAGTGGAATTGTTCTTAAGTTTATGTATATGTAAGAGATGCATATACGCATCTGCTTAGTTAATATAATAAAATAATAATCATTATTTTATAGCGCCAAATATGCAGCACTTTCAAAATTCCGGGTAAACATAATCTTTAATTAAAAGTATTACCCATGAGAAAGGGGTTGTGGAGGGCCCTGCTTGTGAGAGACTTTTACACTTCTGTAGGGTGTATGGGTGAAACTTCGGTAAGAAGTGCAAGTTTAAATGGGTCGGATGTTTATAAAATAGGGGTGGTTTAATGAAAAAATGGATTGAATGACAGATTGTACATTATATACAGATAGTGTGTGAGTTGCTAGTGTCGGGGATGTTAGAGTAGGGATTTGGTGGGCCAGACGAGAAGATGTATTTTAGGGCTCTTAAAAATGTGAGGGTTGTGAATGTGTGATCGCGGGTAAGGATATTCTAGAGAATTGGTGGCACGGTGAAATTTGTAAGCGGGCATGGGAGGGTTGGATTGATTGAGGTATGTAGTTGATATATCACGAGAGCGGAGAGCAGGGTTAGGGCGGTAGAAAGAGACAGGGAGGGAGATGTGGGAGGAGAGGTTTGGGCTAGCTTTAGGGTGAGAAAGCAGAGTTTATATGTATCTGTACAGGATGGGCAAAAGTGCAGTGACGATGGGTAGAGGCATCAGTATAGCGGTGGAGAGAAAGACAAGCTGGGTGTGATTCTGGAAGTTGGATGAGGGGAGAGTTAGCGGAGAGGGAGAGATAGCAAGGAGTTGCAGTAGTATGGGAGAATGAATATAGAGCAGTTAGATGAGAGTATGAAGTCGTTTCGTGAGATGGAGGATTTTGAGATAGTATTCTTGAGGTGCAGGTGAAGGAGGGGACGGGATTTGGATATATGGGGAGAGGTAGAGCATAATAAAATAGAGGGGTGGGTGGTAGGAGAAATGGTGGTAACTAAAGAAAGAAATCGCAGGGGGGGTTGGTTAGTAGATGGGGGAAGGAACGAAGTTCGTCTTGTGGGTTTAGTTTAGATGGCGAGAGGGACTGATGTCAGAGAAGGGAAGACAGTTGGTGTTTTGTAGAGGTGGCGTGAGTCACGGGGAGGAGGAGTTATAATTGGGTGTTCATGATAGATATGGTAGGAAGCAAATTATGATGGTTTGTAATGGAGGGTGTGTACAATGAAAATGAGGAGAGGATAGAATGATTGAGGAATAACGCACGAGGAGAGGAGAGGAGGTGAAGGGTAAACGAGTATGAAAGGAGTTGGTATCTTTTTTCTCTGCCTTTCTTAAAGGGTCAGGGTTTTACTATTTTTCTGTGGGCAGTGAGTGATAATATAAGAGTCATAGTAAATTGTAAATTTTTTTATGTTGGAGTTAATGATGATTCTTAGAAATTTGTCCTTGATCATTAGTCAATGAAAAGAAAAAATATTCGGCTTATAGGTGTTATATTAAAGTCTTTGGGTGTAGGAACTGCATAAGAAGTAATTCACAAAATACAAAGTTTTTAAGTGTAACATATCGGCATGAAATTTTCTTTTTTTCCTTGTTTTTGGTGTTTGCGAGAGATTTCATGGTATTCGTGTTACATGTAATAAAAAACTTTGTAGTTTTGTGAATTACTTTAATGCATTGTTTGTGGGACACCAAAAAAAATATGTGGAAGTATGACACAGTTCTGTGAAGCGGGGAATATTTTTTTTTTATGTGGATAATGGTCTTCATGGAAGAATTTGTATAGGAGTATGGATAATTAGTAAATGCAAAAGAATTGTACAAGTTTATTGGATTGTATGTATGCCGGCTCGGTTGGCACAGGAAATAGTTACAAAGTGGGGATTTTGAGAGAAGGGCTGAGGAAGAGATAAAAGTACAGGAAGTCTTCAGTGTTGTTTTTGGTTGACTTTTTTTCTTGCTGTTGGAGTTTCTAGGATAGTTTAGGTCTTACTTTAATCATTGTACAGCCATTGGAAAAAATAGTAGATTTGGCTTCAGTAATAATCTATTGGGATGAACCAATTTATTCACTTCCGTGAATCATCAGCTTGTAAAATAAACAGTGCCTGTTGCGTGGTCTTGACATATGTTATTCATCTGAACTGTAAATCATAAGAGGAAGTTGTGTTGATTATTACAACCCTGAATATTTTGTTTTTGATGTGGTACACATTTTTAGCAGCAGGCGCTGTTCGGGGTTTTATTTGATTTCTGATATGACTTTATATATAATTGCGATCTGTCATGCATCAAGAATTATTCAAAAATGTCATTTTCCCTGTGTGGGTCGGGGGGGATAGACGATTCAAACTTCATTATGTCTTCTTCTTTTCGCTTGGACTTATGAATATTGTTATGGTTCCCTTTGAATTCTCTCAATTGTAGGAATGAGAGAGTTGTCTTTTCTGGTATATGATGTTACTGTGTCAGTCATGCATGGTTGACAGTAAGGATTAGTTATAACTCAGATCTATAAAGCTTCACAGCGCTGTCTCCCTACATCTCTTGGTTTTTCTAGCTAGTGTTGTTGTGCTGATATAGACTAATTCAATATCGAAACCTCCCATGCCGTTACAAGATTTCAACGGTTGAGGACAATTTTCGAAAAAGTTAGGGGAGCTCAGGCACAATTCACAACCTCACAGTTTTTAAGAGTGCTGAATAATATTTCGTTGGCACACAAGACTCAATGTATAATCTTAATAGGGATACAGGCATTATATGTATATAGAGGTTAAGTTGGGTGGGGCGGTTCATCTTTTTCATTGTAAAACCTATTTATGAAAATGGGAGGATTGTAAATTGGCTTCTTGTCTGTTTCATCCCTAATGAGTGTAAGTTCAAAGCAGGGCCTACATTGTGTATTTTTGTAGTTACTTATAATGTGTAAAGCTGTATGTTTACTTGATTTGTAAGTGTGGGGAATATGTTGGGTATTAAGAAATAAAAGATTTTTTTATTATTATTATCTAAGATAAGGGAGAGTTGCGTATTGAGTCTTTACAGTTTGTAAGTAGACTGAGTTGAAGAATCAATTTCCACTGATGGGGCACGAAACAGTCGAATTGAGTTGTATGGCAGTGTATTTTAGGGAGTCTCTTCAAATATAAGCGTGGGGAGGGGAGCTGTGGAGCATGAGCAAGTCAGCTGTTTTGTTGGATGAGCCAGAGCTAAATTTTTTATTTTTTTTGGTGTGCATAAAGCAGAAATTTTAAGGTTGATTCAATGGGGTGATTTTTTTTTTTTTTATATGGTATTTGCAGTGCAAAGGAGTGGGTTGCATTGCACTGGTATCTATCAGTGGAGGGAGATATTAATAATAGAGGTTATGTGTCATCTGTCAGGTGCATTAAGGTCTGTAGAGTGAACAAGAGGGAAGGCATAATAAATCAAGTAGTAGGAGAATCTCAATGCTTCCCATTATAACATGGGTCTTTCGAAACCTTTGATTTCGTTCATTGATAGATATCAGCAGGTGGTTTGTATTTATTTTAATTAGAATGGAATTTAAAGTGCTAGTGAGAGAGGTAAGCGTGTGGATATATTTTGTTATGTGGTTTAGCTATTTGCAGAGCTATGTGTTTGTAGTGACGGGACTAAAAAAAAGGTATGCGGTTGATCTTGGTGTTTGTTTAGGGTGTTCAACGGCTTATTGGAAGGTTTTCGGAGCGTTTTCTACAAAAACCATTTCCTAAGCCAGATATTTAATTGATTTACTGTAAAAGTGTATAGTTCATTAACAAAAGTTTTTAAGTTTTTGGAGAATGACAGTGTATGGTATTAATTGTTATGGGTGGAAATCGTCAAAATCGCGAGAAGCTTACAACTCTTAGATGAAGGTGTGTGTGTTGAGGCGAGGTTTTGGGAGCGGAAAAACGACGCAACCATTTATAAGGTGTGAATCAGTTATGTTTGACTTTTTTATTGTTGGTAGTTAGAGTAGTAGAGGGGAAGGCAGCATGTAACAAATGAGAGCGAGTGGTGCAGAGGGAGGAAATACATCCTATTATAATTTACTATTTCTAGTGCAAATATTTGCAGACTTTACATATGTAGAGAGTATAATTAAAGACAAAAGGAATTAAAAGTGAAGTATTCAGATTGAGAAAAGGTGTGAGGGCCTGTAGCAGGGCTTAAATCTAAGAGGGTTTGTGGGGGAAAGGAAAAACGGAGGCGCAGTTTACACTTAAATGGGCAGATGCCTTTATAATTGGGGCGGTTTAATCAAAATTGGTGAATGCACATGATGTTAATTTTAAGCTAGATAACGTGCATGTGGAGAGTGTAGTGTGGGATTGACAAATGTGGGTTGATAGAAGGTTTGGGGTTACACAATTAGTGTTTTTTGGTTGGCGCTGAGGAGATGTATTTCAGGAACTAATTTAAAATGGGAGTAGGTTGTGTGCATGGTCGTGGTTTAGGATGTTTCAGAGAAGGGTGCAGCAGTGGAATAATCTTGAAGAAGGCATAGGAGGTTAGATGATTGTAGTTGTATAGTTTGTGTTGTAGTGAGCAGGAGAAGCGGCAGGGTGGGTAGAAGAGATGAGGGAGGAGATGTAGGGGGTGCAGCGTGTGGAGAGTTTATGAGTGAGGTGATTAGTTTTGTTGTATTTTGTAGGGATGGGCGAAACAGTTGCGTGATGAATAAGGGTAGAGGATAGTATAGGGTGGCGAGAAAGAAGCTGGTGTGATTAGGATAGATTGGATCGAGGGGGTATCGAGTTAGAGAGAGGGAGAGATAAGAAGGAGTTAAGGTAGTAAGCCGAGACTGCATAAGCGTATGAGAGATGGAGTTGTTTAAGTGTAGACCGGCGGATTAGGAGATGTTCTTGTGGGGGTAGGTGACAGGAGGGGCAAGGATTGGATATATGGGGGTGAGGTAGATAGAAGTTCGAATAACTAAAGACAGGGGCTTGTCCATGGAGTTTATGGTGGGACATGAGAGAGAAAGAGAAATAGGCTGGGGTTGGTTAGCAGTGAGGGGAAACATGAAGTTCGGTTTTGGTGAGGTTTAGTTGGTGGATAGGAGAGGAATGATATCAGAGATCAGGGAAGAAGTATGGTGTTTGTCGCAGGGAGGAGTGAGGGTCTGGGAGAGGGGTTAATAATTGGTGTCATAGGTAGAGGTGGTGGTATGGAAGCAAATTACTGATGGTTTGGCAAGGGGGGGGGTGATTAGATTGAGGGAAGAGGAGTGGAAAGATGATGAGGGCTAGGCAAAGAGGAGGGAGTGGAAGTAGATGAAATGAGATGAAGAAAAGAAGCGGTAGAGAGGTGGAAGAGAGAAGGGAGGAAGTGCTGGATGCATGGTGTGGATGTGGAGGAGAAAGATTGGTGATCACAGGTGTGTCACTGTGCGGCGCGATAAGACGAGGAAGAAAAAAAGGTATTTGCCCTGAGATTTATTAGTGGGGAGATGTTAGGAGATTTAATAGAAGCCAGTTTCTGTGGAGTGTAAAGTTGGGAAACTGATTGTGATGATCAGAAGGCGTTAACCAGAGAGATAGCGGATGAGGGAGAGTAGAAGGGTTAGGAGTTAGAGATAAGGGGAAGGTTTAGAGACTGGTCGGTAGTTGGGACGAGGAAGGCAGGGAAGGGTTTTTTTAGTGGGGAGATATAGTAGTGTTTCAAGGAGGCTGGGAGATAGTGGAGAGAGAGGAGGTTCAGATTGGTAAGGAGGAGAGAGGATAGTGGAGGACATGGATGGAGAAGGTGGGGGGAATGGTTGTGAGAGGTGGTGGGTGAGCAGAAGGAGGAAGTGGATTTCTTTTTGTGTTGGGTCCAAGGTGAGAAAATAGGGATTGTGGGGGGGAGGAAGGATGGGTTTGTGGGGTTTGTGTGAGATGTCTGATTGTGGTATGTAATTTTTTTTGAGTGAGTGGCGGTATCAGACAGAGGTCTGAGAGGGGCTGAGTTTAGGTGGAAGGGAGTGGATGTGTCCAGGGGTAATGGGGTTGGATTTGTGTGTAAGGTTGGATGAGGGCGGTGACACTCATAATTTTGGATGTGAAGTGAGAGTGACCGTTGGCGGCATTTGTATGGCAACGTTGAGGAGTTCGATTTTACAGAGGTTCAGACATGGTGATCGATGAGGAACGAGTTGTGGTGTGTGCAGGTGGGGCCTGATTGGTGTTAGGTGAGGTGCAGTGGTGACTATGTGGGTTTTAACAATCAAAACAGAGTGGAAATTTGGGGACTAGGAAACGGCAAATGGGCATAGGAAATTTGGCAAAAGACTATGTCAATAGAATGCCTGCAAAATGCGTTTCTCTATTAATTATGGAAAAAAGTTAAGCCATCAATTCTAAGGGGAGAACTAAGTGAGGTGGGTTAGTTTGTCTTATTTGGGTTTATTCCGCTGCTACTTAGGGCGGTAGATATGTTAAAGAAAGGACTGGTTTAAAAAGGGGAAGTGGGTGGGGTGAAAACCAATGGGAGATACTTCTAATATATATAATCAACCAACCATTGGTTATGAATGGCACAACTTTGTTTAGAAAAACATGCCCTGGTGTCGCAGCAATTATATAGACATTACAAATTCAAAAAAGGTGGAATTTTATGTGAAACCAATTGTTGTAATGATTTTATCTGTAGGGAGGAAGTGGTAGGTTCCATTTTGGAGTTGAACCACTTCAGGTTTTTCCCACAGTGAGGTGTTCTTTGAAGCAGGGTATCTTCGTTAAGGTAATTGCGGTTGATGGAATCGAGGTGACAAATAGGTAGGACACTGAATTGAGGTCTTGATGATTGGGCGTGTGGGTTCCGCTTTGGGAAAAGTGTGAATGGAGAATCCTTTTTTTCATGTATATAGTTGATTAATGCTTTTTAAATTTTATGTATTTGAGGTTATCTTAGTTCATATGAGATGCTTTTTGAATTTGTATGTTTTAGAATTTTGCCAACAGTGGCATTTGTTTTTTAAAACGTTTTTATGTGACAACATTGTTGTTTTGATTCTCAATATGTCAGGGTGGTTGTGAGCGTGTTTCTTTTGTAATGTTTGACGAGTCGGAAGGCGAGGGAGGCGATTGTGGGCAGTGGGACGTATGGTGTCTTGAGTTCTGGTATAATGGAGCGGATATTTGAAGGGGTGAAGTGGAGGAGTGTCGAGCGGTGAGAATTGATAGTAAAGAAATAAGTTTATGTAGAGAGAGATAAGGGGGAGAATTGGTGAGGTTAGAAATTGCTGGGAGGAGAGAAGGAAGATAAGAGATTTCTTTGTGGGTGGGCGATTAGTTACTGAAAGGACATTTTAGAAAGTGTTCATAGACTTTGATGATCTCCGATAAATTAGTATCATTGGATATCAAGAGGATTATTGCACAAATTGTGATGGGGAAAGGGAAGCCCGGGGCGAGGATGAAAGTTTATTCTGTAGACTGTAAGGATAAGTTCATTTGACTAGTGGTTTACTTTTATGCATATTCAAAAACATTTTGGAATTTTTGGCACGCGGTTGCCTAAATTGCTTTAAATTAATGGCCCTCTTGTAGAATGGAAGTGTCAGCCATCTGTTGAACAAATAAATTGGTGTACAGGGTTGTAAACAGGTTTTGGATCGAAAAAATCGCACTAAAAATTGCAAGCGGCGGATGTAATTAAAAGGATTCAGAGATTCAAGGCAGTGGTGTTGGAGATACGTGTTGGATGAGAGGCAAGTAATATAGTTTTTAAATATGTTGTGATTGAAGCTACGGCTTGAATGCAGATTTTGGCGGCTAAAAGTCGGATCGACGAAAATGCGATTTTGGGTTACTTGTAGTTTTTACAGTAAACCAATGGAAGTCGTATATTTATTGATGCGTGTTAGGGTCGTTTTGGGTCAAAGCTGGATAAAAAGTCTTAACCGATATGTAAACGGGATGACAAACGCCATCTGAACATATAACGTGGACGCGATTTTGGTTCCACCATGTGGACATGCATAAAGTGTTGGGGGGTGGGGTGGCAGTTGGTGAGTTGGACAAAAAGCATGGCTACGAGTTCGTGTCTCTCCCAAACTGCCCCATTTGGCAAACTAAGCAATATATTAGTGTCAAGGTTACACAGTGTCCATTTGACGATTCATTATACCATCAAGGAAAAACAAGAAGGCGAAGTATTAGTCTAGTTACTCCAGTTTACTGTGTCAGGTGCGTCTCCGGCCTTAGGACAATATCGGGTTTTCCGGGACGGTCTAGTCTGTTTTTGGCCCGTCCGGGTGGGGGGGAGGGGGGGTTGTTTTTGGATGCGCAGAAATAGTTTCAATTGAGCAATACAGCTTCGTTCGACCACGGAGTTAAGCTGGAGCTTTACTGTTTTTGGGGGGCAACCGGGAGGGGGCCCCGTGCAGTGGGGAATGCTGCGTGAATTTACTCGGAATTGTGTACATTTCGGCTGTTTAATCATGCGTTAATGCACCCCACGCCCCAGTCGCCCCCTATAGTAGTTTGCTGACCTATTTTAGACAGTAATATTAATCTGTAAGTGTTGTAGTGATACCGGTTTGCATTCAGGAGTATGAAACGTGGGTGGACCAACCATGGTTTTATTATGGCATCCAGTGAGTGTAATAGTTTTCAGACTCAGATATTTGGGACATTATTACAGATAGGTGTGGGGTTATTATGTATTTTAAGCTATCTTTAATGTTCAGGGTTCTTAGAAAGCTTGGTGATCTCTATTCTAGTTTTTAGCATTTTCAGATCCCCTAACTGCATTAGGTGTTATATTCGTTTTTGATTTTGTTGATGGATAAATTGGGCAAAGGCTTGAATAGTGTTAAGAGGTTTGAATACGTGGATCTGGTAAATAGGGTTATTTTATTGTATTTTTTTAAAAAACAAATTCTTCAAGTATAATCTATTTTTTAAAAAAACCTTTTGTGTGGACACGTGATTTTAAATTGCTTTTGTTCTTTTTTTATGCAGTCAACGGAACTAACTAGTAGTTGGGCACTTTTTCTAGTAGGGTAATGGAGTGTGGATGGGATGTATTTTGAAGTATTTTTTTGTTACAAAAAATGGAGATAAAAGATGTATATGAATTAAAAAGCTTATTTTATTGTGATTGTTTTAAAGAGTGTTCATTACATGAGTTTAAGAGTGCAGCAGTTTCGACTCGCATTACTTGGTCCGCTGTGGGGGTTTATTAGGTGGATTTGGGGTTAATCCGCTTGTGTTCTAGCTATTGTGTTAAGGATGACAGAGGAGATTTTTTAAAATGTCGATACCAAGGTAACGTGTACGAGTGAAAGAAGTTGTTAAGTTAGGTAAATAAAATCAGAGTGCTAGAGAAAAGCTCTGTAGTAGTGACTACAAAGGACTATGATCGGTGTGGATTACTCGCTAAGAGCAGAGGCAGTGAGGTGGGGAGAGATGTTCAGTTAACAGAGAAACTTGTGAGTTAAGAGAGAATACAAAATATATTTATTCTGAAACGAATGTATTTGGTAATAGTTTATTTAATTTTTAATACATGTAAAAGTAATGTATGGATAACTTTAATGTTCTTATAAATATGAAATATAGGATTTGTGATCTGGTCAGTTCTTTTATGTGGTAGGGGTAGAACAGAAAGCAGAGATGGATGGACACGGTCCGGGAAGCAGAAGATTGGTTTTTTGGCGAGAACGGGTGGCAAGGAAGTAGGGCCTTAGGATTCTAAGTTCGGCGCGCATACGACCTTTCTTGAGCATGAGTTGGTGGAAGCTTGGACGAAGCATGGTACCTCCGCAATGGCCATATGGCGGCAACATACGTGTGAAAATGAGTTTGAACACTCGCTATTAAAGGATATACTTTCAGGAGTGGGAAAGTGGGGGTGAGAACTGTAATGTTGTATTAGAGTTATTTTTAGTAGACATTAGGGTGATTACAGTGCAAACAGTACAGGAAATCCTTAGCTATAGAGAACTATGTAGTAAACAGTTTCGCAACAAAGAGAAACTTTGACGTTGTAGTTCAGTTCAAGGTCTTCACGTTCTGCATTGTACAGATGGTTTCTTTTTATCAACTGGGGGGATCGCATGTGACCACTTCTTTTGGACTCTGGTCCGGTACGGTACTGGCAGACAGTTGGCTTTTGTGTGAGGGAGGGGGGGGAGGGGGGAGGGGTGCGCTTACCATGGTTTTGACCAGTTGGGGGTTTCTTGGAGAAAAAAGCAAGGGTTGTGAGCTTTGTGTATTAGGCGCAGCAGTTTACAATAGTAGAAAAATTAACTTGGATGTGTTAATTTTATGTTACAGATTCTCTGTGCTATTCTTGTAATCTGTTTTGAAAAAAGTGGGTGACGCAGAGGTGTATTGAAGTTGGGTAATGCAAAAAGTTTGAAATGGGGAATGTCCCAGCACCCATCATTTTCAATGCAGGGGGTTAGCTACGGGGGTGCAGAGGTAGCAGTCGATCGGCTGAGTTGAGGGGCCCAAAAATCCTTCTGGCACATAAGGAGACACAGATTGTACCTATGTTGGGGATTTTCTCTTTTTGAAGGGTCCATGAGAGCTTAGTAAGTTACGCTCTGTGCAAGTGTGTTATGTGGAGAATGGCTTTTGGGCTGAAGCTGTAGGGGGGTAGCAATTTATGCTTTGTGACAGGGTATTAGTTTGTTTTCCAGACTCTGAAAGTGGTCCGTATGCTGGTTGGTAAACAATGCCGGCTTTTATGTAAGAAGACGGGAAGGAAGGATAGAATGAGAGAGAAATAGAGTTGTGAGGGACAACATGCTTAATCGTCGCGTTTCCATGCAGCGGTGGTAAGGGGATTAGATGTGGTGACACACCAATTTTGTGGTATGATATATGGTGCAATTCCATTAAGTTGTTGCTTTTGGGGAAGAGGTGTCTCCAGTGTCAGGGCATATTTATCTCTTTTCTGAGGTTTGCTAGGTGGCATGTGATGTTTGATGTGCTGTGATACCTGTAGCCCGTTCACTATCGGGCTGCAGTGTGTCCATATCGTCTTTACTCTCTTTCCCTTTTGTATTCTGGGCTGGCTGTACGTTTTATGAGTTTCGATTTTTGTTAGCTTTTCTTTGTATTGTGGAGTAATCTTGGCTGTGTTTTGCTTATGCTCATTACTGGGTGGTGTGTAGATTATTTTTTTGGGAATGTCAATTCGTGTGTGAGGAATAGTTGGCATGAATGTGATCGTGCATATGAACTCAAAATATTCGAAAGGTCGATGCTAGATTATGGATGATGAATTCAAGTTCTGGGGGAAAACCACTTCATTCTTAACAAAAACAGGGCGGGTAGAAGTGGAATTAAAATACAAAGAAAATGGAAAGTATCCTTTCGGCAACCTTGGTGTTATAAAAGCAAGAAAAAAAAAATCAGACCATTCATATCTGTCTTGACACAGATGATTAAATGCATACACAATTAAAACGTGAGAGGCTGTATGCTTTGACGATCATTTCTTGACCTGGATTGATATTTCTGGACGAGATGAGAAATGATGGGACAGATTTTAAAGTGAGAAGAAAAAGGCGTCTTTGAACCTCCATTTTAGTTTCATGGACATATACTGTCCTGTTCACTGGGAGGTTTTGCCTCGTTTGAGTGTGGAAATTGGGTTCATTGGAATTTATGGTGGTTAGTCCTGTTCACCAGGTGCTTTTTCTTGGCATTATTTTTTCTCATTTTTACTCAAGTGGGGAGGAATTGGTTTTTCTTGTTTCAGTCGTGCTCCATTCTCGATTGTTTGAATAACTAATCTGCTGGTAAGTTTTCTGTATTTTTCAGATTAGAGGAATTTTTTTACAGTATTTTGTACATGCAAGTTTTTGTCGTTATTCTAGAGAAAACACATTTTTTAAATAGGATGGAATTCCCAAGGTTTTGTTTCTCCTTTTTTTACTTGTATTAACGGGTTGCTAATTAACGGGCTTGATAGATGTTAAAGATCTTGCAAAAAAGTCATTTTGATAATGTGTCATTACAGTTGTTCTTTTGTTTTGGAAGTCATCATTTGAGAATTTGGAAATTGTGTAGAACAAATTGTTGTTTAGAGAATAGAAAAAATATTTTTATATAATAGGATTGTAGTATGCTGATGGTCCGCAAAATGCAAACATTTAAAGCATGCCTCTTGAAGCAATTTGGACAATGTGTAAAGAAAATGTCTGTTCGAAACAATTTTTTTATAATAGGATGTAGTATTGCTGCATTTAATAGCAGCAAGACAAAAAATATTAAAAATGACTTTCAGCCACTATTAAAATTGTGATGAGAGATTCTTAGAAGCATTTTGATAAAGGCCATATTTATAGTGTTATATACAGCAAAGACCAAACAAAAATTATAAATCTGATTTAGACTATTAAAAATTTGTAATGGAGGAAATGCACTTAGAAGCCATTTTGTTCAAAGCCCATTTAATTATATTGAATTCAAGAAATGACTCAAAACATTGACCTGCGGAAAACTTTAAAGATAACGTGAGTAACCTGGCAACGGTGTTGTAAGAAATTGTGTTTTTTTCGTTCTTCAAGCAACCAGCAAATTTGAATGTTGGGAAAAGAGATAACAAATTGAGTAGGAAATGATCATTTAAAAAAAAGTTTTCAAGAGGACATTTTTGTTTGAAGAGGGAATGTGAAGTAGGAGGGCAACTAATCGGTACTCGGAATTGGGGACAACTATCAGAGATCATGCTGATTATTTTGATGAAAAATCAAAAGATCAATTATCTGTGGAAAGGATGCGTTAGTTGTAATGATTCAGTGTGTGAAGGTTGACGATATTCGCAGGCTGTGGGCAGGACAATCTATGGGTTGGCGGAGGGCTCGGGCATTCGTCATTTTAGTTACAGAAGTCTATTGTGTGGAAACTCCCACCATCGGTGTTGGAGGTTAGTTGTGCACATGATCGTTAGTGGTCTTTGTGTGGATGATGTGTGCATTGATGTGGGTGGGTGGTAAATAAAGATTGAGAGGTCACTTGGTTTGATTGTGCTTGCTGGTTAGGTATTGGATCTATGTGTCGAGTGATGTTGTTCCGTGGATTTGGGAGGGGAAGTGCGCAGCGCCACAGATGTTCGTTGATAATCAGCACGGTTCAAATGATTTATTTATTTGGGTGGGTGGAAGGAAAGTGTGAGTTTGTTTTGTTTGGGGATCCAAGAGTGGTTGGCAAGTCCTGTTGACATTTTTTATGGCTTCTTACTGCGAGGATATGTTGGAGGGAAAGGAGCATCAATATGGGAGGATGGAGCTTTGATTTAAGAGTTGGTAAGGGGGGGGCATAGCAAATGAATTCTATTTTCTCTCTGTAAATTGCGCAATTTTCAGGCAGGGAGTCGGTCGACGTGGTTTGTTTCTAGGAATATTCATTCCTGTGTGGCAAGTTCACGCTGCTTTGTCAGTGATGCCTGAGGTGTACTGGCTCTTGCATAGCTGGATGAACCATGTATGGAAGAGATTTCAAATTGAGACATGTGGGCTTGTGGATTGTGGAGAGGCAGGTCGTTGTCGATTGTGGTCGTGTTTTGACGCTGGCTTAAGTTGTTTTCAGTGTCAGAGATCGTTCCAGAAGAAGATCACAAATGCTTGTGACAAGGGATGGTTGCATGACATTTGGTGGTTTTCAAAATGAGCAAGGATGGTGTGCAGCGCTTTTTTTCTATTCGGTGGTCAACACGAGGTCGACGTGTTGTGGCCCATGTGTACTTCGTATGGTAAGGCATTGCGTGCTGCACATGTGGAGCTGTGGAGGGTGGAATTCAGAGGTGTTGGCACGTAACATTGCGGGTTGATGGGGCGGGAGCTTGCGTGAACGAGAGGGGGACGGAAGAGGGTTTGGGAACGCGGGAAGTGCGAATTAGGACTTGAGCTTTTCAGCTGGGCAGTTCAGAGGGGTTGGTCGTTTTAGAAATTTTGGGATGAAAGGTTATGACAATGTTGAGGAAGGGATGTGTCGGAAGAATTACGGGCGGCAGAGATTTCGCCCGTTATTGCAACAAGTTAGTTGTGGCACAAGGTTTTGGAAGCAGGGTCGGTTGTTGGGAGAGCGTGCGTACTGACCTGTGTGGGGTGGTTCTAGACAGATTAATTAACAGGGTGTTTTCTATGGGACGTGATGCAAGCGGATTGGGGGAAAAGCACTTGACCTTGGGTTGTTTTGAAGAGGTGGAGCCTGAGCGAGTCCCAGGCTCACCGCTACCGTGAGCTGTACAGAGATTATAGGGTGTTGGGTGCTTATAGTCCATGGTGTCGGTGGTCAGTGGACTTTTCGGAAGATGACAGATGAGACAGGTTTGAAATTTTAGTGACGTGGTGGAGGGTAGGGACGGTTTTCTGGCAAAGAAATGCTGTCGGATTGGTATTGGTGCAGGAAGGACATGACGTGGGGCACATTGTGTAGAGTGGCAACGGCATTTAGGAAAAGTGGCAATGGGACATTAGGTTTATGGTTTGGGAGGTGATGGGTTGGTTAACGTGTTTCTTAGTCCCCAAACTGGAGAACAGAAGGCTGGTGTAGATGCGTGTAGGGTGAGGTCATCAAATGGGGGAGAAGAAGGGGTGGATGGGTCTTGGTGGTATCGGGCGACGGTGGGCTGAGGGAGGATTATTGATCATGATCTGAGAGAAGGGCAGTGAGGAAAACAAATAGGTGGTGGGGAGGAGGAGGCGGAGCGGGGGTGTAAATTGGTTGGGAGGGGCTGGGTTGGCCTTTTTTGGCCCGTGTTGTTTACTACTCACGGCTTCGCTGCTGTGGATATAGAAGATGGTGGTGGTGCACATAAGGTTTTGTTTATTCTGGTTCTTGGAAAGGCGGATATGAATCGCTGGGTGAACTCAGAGGTTGTCAAAAAGGCCCGATGAGAGGTCTGGTTTTTGTGACGTTGTATAGATAAGGAGAGTGGGTTTGTGTGAGTGGCTGGCGGAATATATCAGGGATCTGGGCGCTCTCCTTTTTGAGGCGGGGAAAGTATGACACTACATAGTTTTCTGTTCAGTGATGAGGTGCCACGCAACTTCTGTGAACAGACATTGGATCGCAAATGTCATCTTAAAAAGGTGATGTGTCATGACATTTTGATCAGGTGCTGGGGTATGCAAGAGGGGACCTGAAGGCGTTGCGGGGAGCAGGATTTTTGCAGATTGGACGGTTCTTCTTTTGATGTCATCGTAATGGGGTAGAGAGAGAAACTCATCTCTTGGGCTTTGATTTTTGAATGTTTGACCAAGCATTTTGTCTCAACGTGTCTTCTGAAAATGGATTATTACAGTGGTGGGTATAGGAGATGACATTTGGGTGTTCATGTATGGAGGATGCTGATTGAGACATTTGTGGGTGATGAGAGGAGAGGAGGTACGGCATGTGGATGAGGTGATTAACATGAAGGAAGATTGGCGGCTTTCGGTTATGAGATTAAACAGGGCTGACATCGATAGACGTGACGGTACTGACGAGATTGTGGATGGAGTTGTTGCAGCACTGGAAGGAGAATTTTGTTCCTACTCATGTGCTACTCTAGTGTTACTGCATTGTCCATGTTCAGAAAGATAAAAATTTGAGAAGGTTGGAAGAGTTATTGGAAAGTCTTCTGTTACAAAGAGGAACTCAGTATTTAAATATAACTCAAACAAAATGCTGTTATTTAATTTAAATGCCAAGTATATTATAACAATGGTGCGCAAAGTGAAACAAAGATTGAAATGTATTTGGATAAATAAGGTATTTTTAGCCTTTCAATTCAGCTGTGGTGATACAATTGCTGTATTCATGTAAGTGAAGGGTCTCATGACCAAGTGTAGTGCTCAAAGTAAAAAATTCGGTATGTATTGGATACTAAAGGTATTTTGGACCTATTATGTTGTGTAAAAATTGCTGGATTTAATTTCTGAAAGGTGGAATGGCAAATGAAATGAACCACTCTGACCTGTATCATGATTAATTACCTTTGGTGTTTGCACTACAAAGAGATGGTTAGACAGATGTGTAATTAATATAAGTTAGGTGGCATATTAGGGAAATATTATCATAGAAAATGTTAATATAAAGTAATGCAGTGAATGTCTACACTAAGTTGGTGCATTTATAGTATTTTTTCTATGAGCTTGTTGTGTTGGGGGGCTCGATTTTTTTTGTTGTTGTTGTTGTTGAGAGAGAGGGGAGGGGGGGGGGGGGCGATCACGACAGTCTATAAAGATTTGGATTTAAAGTTCTAAGGATGTGTATAATTGTGCAATAGTTTATTCTTAAGTTTTTTTGAATATTTCTAGATATGGAGTGAATTATATTAGGATACACAATTTTTTAGTAATGAGGTCTCTTTTGTTCGGTGCAAAATCAATTTATTTATCAGTATCCATTTAGAAGGTGTTATTTTAATTTTGCCATTCACTTTAGTTAAATTAGATAGCAATTTTTAGTAGCATGTTACTAGTGACAACATATGTATTATGAATAATTGTATGT
The DNA here is from genome assembly GCA_025379985.1 of Phyllomedusa bahiana. Taxonomy (NCBI): domain Eukaryota; kingdom Metazoa; phylum Chordata; class Amphibia; order Anura; family Hylidae; genus Phyllomedusa; species Phyllomedusa bahiana. Next base: position 109,861 of record JAODAL010003752.1, read on the forward strand.
GTTTTAAACTTTGGCGCATACAGTTTGTTAATGAGGATAGCATTCCATGTGAATAAGAATTTTGTAGTTCACGTTGCTTGAAAGGTGTAAAATCTTGTAATACCTGGATATTTTTGATTTAGTCGTTTTTTTTTGGCGAGGGTTATGTTGATAGATATACTTTGAGTTAAATGTGACTAAGCATTTTTGTTTTGCTATGGGGATAATGGAGCCTAGTGTGCTTTGGTATTAACTCCGGCTATCCACATTTCATTACTTCTCAAAATAATATCTTTTGAAATGGATGAAATGAGTTGGTAAGGGTGAAGGCGGGGGGTAGACATGGAGGTAGAGGTCGAGAGCAGGTGTCTTAGTGTGGAAACGATGCAGCGGTTGTAGTTGAGGAGTCAGGCTGTCATGTGGGTGGGCCTGTGAATTAGTACCGAAAGGTGAATTGTTTCAGTGGTTATGCATGGCATCGAGTTTCTCTGTTTAGTCACGCACAAATGTGTATAGCATCCGTAACATGAAGCGATAATGTATCTGTGTCCCATGTGGATCTCCATTTTTTGCAGACCTCTTTTGATGACAAAAATGCGGTGGGTCAGAAGTTGTCAAAAGATCAAGAGGCCAAACGGGATGATTTTTCTTGCTAGACGCAGATATGTCATCAGAGGCGGAGAAGGAAGGGTCATCGGAAAAATGCTGGGGGTCGCAAGCATGCAGTTCCTTTGATGTAGGCAGCGTGGATGCAGCATGTCGAGGACGAAGTACATTGTGTGAAGACGATAATGCGGATACTTGGTTTTTCCGCCAGAATTTGTTGGAGGCATCATCATGGAGAGGAGGGACGCGATGGGGGTATGTCGATTACGTTTGCTCACCGGGAGAGGGGGGAGAGTGTTAGATATGATTGCGAGGTAGCCAGCTCTGCTTATCGTCAACCGTAGGATCTAAGTGGGTTCTTTGAGCCAAGTTGATTACAGGATGTCATATGGCCTTGATAAAGATAGTAGAGGGCACGAAATTAGGTGGTTACCACAATTGTTGTAATGCAGCGGATGATGAGTTGAACTGGAGGCAAACTTGGAAAAAGGCGAGAAGGGGCTCCCCACTGTTTACCTCGTTCGTCTTGCCCACAAGTGTTCTAGTGTGTTTAGAGTATGATCGGATCGGCAGTTAGCTTAGTCGGGTAACAGGACCATTTTTTCTTCGCAGTTTGAGACTGCCGCGTACAGCGGGTCTCGAGAGCTTACTGTTTCCGGTTTGGGGCAGAAGAACATTTAACCAAACATCAAGCAAAAGTGAATGTGGATGAGGTTTTGGGCTTGGAACTGTTGATTGTAGGTGACACAGAATGGGTCGCGTATGGTCCTTGCCTGCAATAAGAAGGAGCAGGCATTTCTTTGCCAGACCCGGTATTAGGCGCGTTTATTAAAATTCACGGGTTGTTGGCTTCTGTGGGCCAAAGTATTGCCACGAAATGGGGACTAGTACGACGGCCAAGGGCTATATCTTTGAAGTACTGGGTGAGAGGGTGGTGTTCTGGGGGTGCGGTGGACTCAGGCTCGGCGGCAGTCTTCAAAAAGCCAGGGATGGGTGCAGGGGTTTTTCCAAGGTCTTGGTGGATCGTGATTGAAACAGGCGGTGTGTTGCATTATTGTTAGGCGACATCCAACCGGTCAGGAGTGTGGAACGGTCTGCAACGAGAGAGGCAGGTGGGTGCACGACCTTGTGCGGCAGTGGGTGCCAAAGGGGAAATTGTGGCGCTTCAGATGGTAGGCTGGGCGCACTTTGGGTTCTGGCAATGTTTCTGAACTTGTCATCAGAAATTTTAAGAGCTAGGGTTGGATGTGTGAGAAAGGTCGAAGTCTAAGTTGCATAGCGTTGACTGCTTGTCCGTGTGCGTTGAGTAGTCGGCCTCCATCAACGGTTCATTTTGAGTGGAACGTGGCTTCCATACATGCTCAGCGATTGTGGGAGAGGAATTGCATTACGCAGTCGGAAGAGACAATGGTGAACGAGCGGTGCGGCTGGGGTGTTGAGCCAGAGAGTGGAGGCGGTGAAAGTGTCTGACATCTTGCAGTTTTGACGAAGCACCAGATGGTCAGTGAGACGATGGCTTGGAGCTGGCATTGTGGTGATTTGTTTGAACGATCGTTGGAATGAACACAACAGGTACGCAGGGACGGAGGAGGAGAGGAAAGATGGTACAGGTGTTTTCTCTGTCGAATCCACAAGCACAGTTTTCCAATTTTATGGTATCATTAGGCAGTGGTTCGGGGTACAGGGTAGTGCAAAGGAGGATAGGCTCTGGTGATCTCTGAGGCAATGTAGGGCTGTGTTGAAGCTGTGGCCACCGAGCAGGGCGGAGGCGGAGGAGGAGGTATTTAGCGACGTTACGAGTCCTGTTGGAAGAGAGGTTGGCGTGAATTTGAGGCAGAGGAGGAAGATGAGGAGATGTTTGTAGTGCCTTGACAGCGGTTGGGAAATCAAAGCTCATCTCACAATGAGTGCTTGGATGCTCCATTTCTAAACTGATCTCGATTAAGCATAAAAATGAAACGTTCTGGGTGGATACTTGGATAGTCCAAAACAGCATCAGCCCTTTATCCCCACAAATAGAGAGTAAAATGCAGGAAATGGAGACTTGCTGATGTAACTGGAGAATGTTGCGGCTGTTCACGTTCCCATGTTCATGTGGAAAACGATCAGCGACGTGACGCAGTAGGTGTAAGTAGGTAGCGGCAGAGCAGGAAGGTGGCAGAAGCTAATGGGTGGATCTGGAATCTTATTTACCACTACCAAGCATGCAATGCAGGGCCCATCAACAACAGAGAATTAAGATTGGTGCGCTATCTGGTCTCAAACACGATGTTTTGTCTGTGTTGGCACATAGACTTTGGGAATCTAAATGGAAGTGGGAGCTGCTCGCACGCATAGAGGTGTCGTTGCAGCAGAGCGTATATTGAGGGACCTTCAGCACAGCTGGAGGCGTATTTCACGACAAAGATCGGTTTCCACAGATAATGTGGATGTTTGATTTTTCAAGATGAATCAGGCAATGGATTCTGATGATGTTGTGGCCCAATTGGAAGGTCAGATTAGTGCGGTTACTTACATTCTTTTTCAAACAGCAATGATCCTCTTGAAACTTTTTTTAAATGATCATTTTTACTGCAATTTTTATTGTCTTTTCCAAAGTTATAGGGTTTGCTGTGAGGAGATGTAAACGACAGAAGGTTTATGAAAAGTCTTCATTTACTCCTTTATCTTTAGAAGTTTTCCATTGTCAATGGTTTTGGTATGTTGCTGTGAGATACGCTATTTATAGTTGTTTGACCGAAATGTGGCTTCTAAGTGGATTTTCCTTAAATTTTTATAGTGGCTGGAGACGTATATTATAATTTTTTGGGGTATGTTGTGGTGAGATACGCTATAATTATGGTCTTTGGAAAAAGAAATGTGGATCCGTGAAGTGGCATAACTCATACAAATATTTACTAGAGGTGAGAAGTCATTTTTATAATTTTGTGGGTCATGCTGATTTGAAATGCAGAATACTACGGTTATTATAAAAAAATGTTGTTTATCACTGAATTTGTTTTTAAGATTGTCAAAGTGGTATCGGGTATGCTTTGAATTTTTGGGGGCATTTTGTGTGAATGCCAGTATACTCAGGTTATTATAAAATGTTGTTTTCACAGACATTGTTTACACATTGGCAAGAGTGGCTAAGGGTGATGGTGCTGAGTAAAAGGAATAGGTGGAACCTGTTCATGGACATCTTAGCCAAATGATTGTTTTTGAGATCTTAAATAGCTATCAATCTTTATTGAGACAACATTTATAAATTAAACAAAAGAGACCAAAGACTAGGTGGGTTCATCTATTTTAAAAATGTGTTTTTAGAAATAAATATAAAAAACTTGCATGTACAAAATAAGCTGTAAAAAACTTCTTGAATTGTACGGGAGGTACGGAAAATTGACCCGATGTAGGATATTCAGAGAATGGAGTATGGAGCAGGACAGAAGAAACAGTACAGAGACACATTTCTTGAGATGAGTAAATGGAGAAAAATAATGCCAGAAAGGGCACTGGGTGAACAGGGCGTTATACAGTCTTTCAAGTGAAGTCAATTGGTAATCTACGGAGGGGCAAGCGCTCCAGGACAGGGGAAGTATATGGTAGTGAAATAAAATGGAGGTTTAAAGATCCTTTTTCGGCATATTAAATGGGGGTCATGCAGGTTTGGGGCTCATGCTGCGTTCAGGACAGGGATATTCAATGTCAGTTCAAGTAAGATTATGGTTAAATATATGCCCTTCTGGCACTTTTTAATTTGAGTGTGATTGCAGGTTTATGGGTCTGTGTGGTGCGAAGGGATAGTGAATGGTTGATTTTTTTTATGTGGTTTGATAACCAGTGGTTGCCTAAGAATGTAGTACGTATCCATTGACTGTTGTGGCTTTAATTCAGCCTTCTCCGCTGTTTAGGGTGTAAGAATGAAGGTGTTGTTTGCTCTCATAGGACATTATTGGTCTCGATATTATCTATATCGACATCGACAATATTGTCGATGATGGTCGCCTATCGACGATGTGATGGCCAAGTACTGCTCAAACACTAATTCGATTCAGAAAGCAGTATTACAACAGGGCGTGAAGTGGAGCAGGTAAAGGCAGAACAGCAGCCAAGATTACTCACAATGACAGAGAGAAAATGCTAGAGCATAAGATACTAAACAGCAAGAGAAAGCGGTACAGCCAGCCAGAAGTGACAGAAGAGGGAAAGGGAGAGTAGAAGAGATAGGGACATGTGAGGCCGATAGTGAATGGGTAAGGGGAAGTGCAGAGCACGATGGCTGGAAACATAAATGCACTAGAGTGCAGTGAGAGCTGGAGAGTAGAGAATGCAGTTACATTGGAGACACGTTTAGAGAGAAGGGGCACAATTATTATGGTAATTGCTATTACTGGATAACAAATGGTTGGGTGGTTTTAAATCTAATGGCGTACAGTGATGCAGTGGAAAGCGGGCGAGATAGAATCGCTGGTGGTTCGATCACATCTATTTGTTTTCATTCTATTTTCTTCGTTTTTACTTATAGAGCGGGAATGTGTTACAAACCGTATACTGACGCTTTTCAGGTGTCGAAAAGAAGCTAATGACGGCTGTCACAGAGGGGATAGAGTTGTACCGGCTTAAGCTTAGGGGGCCACACGCCTTTTGCCACATAAAACTTGACAGAGGGTAACTTACTTGAAGCTCCTGGTGGGGGGGGTGGTGGGGGGGGGTGGGGGTGGTGCAAAAAGTGTAAATGGGGCCACAGGTATTTAATGCTGGTGTCTCCTTATGGGCAGAAGGTTTTGGGCCCTCAAGTGGCAGGGCGGAAGGATGACTTGACCCAGTAGCTAGCCTGCATTGTAAATGATGGTGGCTGGGGAGATGGTCCATTTATGTTTTGCTTAGGGAGGGAGTAAGCTAATTGGCTGTCACAGTATTATCGAAACAGATGTAAAGGGACATAGCAAGAGGGATTGTAACGTCAAATAAAGCGACGATCAAGGTGTAATATTTCTGATTGAATTTTAAGTCGTGTGCTCTGAATAAGCGTACAACCTTGTGTTTTTACGAAATTCAAAATCTGGGCAGAAGGATGTGAGGGTTAGAGGCAGCCAACCCCCCTCCTATGCAAGGAAGGAGGCCTGACTGTTGAGGGGCCGTGTGAGCCGAATAACAGCGATAAATGGAATCAGGGTTAGTCAAGAGATTTGTAGATGCAGAACGTGAAGACCTGAATGAAACAGAACGGTCAAAGTTTGTTTGGTGCGATTGTTTATACAAGAGGTTTTTATATAGAAGGTGATTTCCTGTATGTTGCACTGTATACAGTGTGAGCTAGAATATAGTTCAGCTAATACGATTAAGAGGGGTGTCACCCAGCTTTCCGGTCCATAAGGTATTATCTTCGAGTAAGAGGTGGCAAATATTTTAAGATTATGGTTGCCTCAAATGGCATTGGAGGGTATGGCTAGGAGTGTCTAGCTGTGCACACTGGAGTTGTTCAGAGGAATGGTGAGGGAGAAGGAGGGGGCATTTTAATTCGATGGGCTACTTTGTGCGGGGGGGGGGGGGCGGTTTCGGGAACGTTAGAGTGGAGATCTGATTTTCTCACCTGGTGGCCTCGGTCACTTCCTTAAGTTTACGGGCACACCGCCTCCACCCGTGTACCCCTTTGAGAACATTCTGTTCCGGGACCGGGTCATTTGATTTCTGTGTCTGGGCGAGTGGCACCAAAAAATAATGCTGGACCAGATGCAGCAAATGGGCTTGAGTATTGTACATGATTTATAGACATTAAAGGGGTTCTTATTACACATGATTGGTTGTTAACTGTAGTGAAAAGAAAAAGAGATATTAAAATCATGCCAAAGCTTTGGACGGAGATAAAATATGATTTTACTACTTTAGAGCCAAAGTTTCATGGTAGAAATTTCACCTCTTGTCCTCTGGTCTCTTATCTGATTAATCCACAACCTATCATTGGTCCAATTGTGAAGGCACATCTACAGGAGTTTTTCTTAGACTGGGAGTTTGTTTACTATTCCAAACATGTTTATCTTTAGCGTCTGTAGCTGTGTATAATTTTATAAAATCTCTGAGTCATGTCACTGTAAAAAATAGTAGAAAGCAGAGCGGGATAACAAATATGCTATAAGCACAGTCTGACCAGAGTGGAGTTACAGTGGTGCAGCTCTGTGAAACTGCATGGTGAATGAACACGTCTTTAAACAGATCACAATATAAATAAGGCTTTATTCATATAACACTTTTGATCTCATTTAGAGTAACCCGAGGAACGTACCAAAATCTTGCATACGCTCATTAGAACACGGCAAAAAGAGTGCCATTGGATAGTGTACGTCGCTTGATGACAAGAAGAACGGAACCATAAATATGTATAAAATCAGCTGTGCCACACAAGAGAGTTTTTTTTAAAAAAAAGGGGATTATACTTTAATGATTTTGGTTGTTTTAAAAAAATAAAATAAAAATAGGAATATAGTTGACAGATGCCACTGTATTCAGAGACCTGGGCTTAACATATGTGGAGTTTTCAGTTTATGCCTAAAAAGCAGTCAACTTAATATGCAGGGCTGAATGTGTGTTAGGGACAGAACATGCTACACCAAGACTAGAGATCACCAGTTTCAAGGAACTGAACAACTACTATGTAGACATACAGTAAACCTGCACCTATAGATCTGTAGATAAGTGGGCAAAGAGATGCTTGGCGTTGGCACCAGCTATGTGGAATCTGTAGGTGCCAAAATTAAAGCCATTGGTGGTGGTCACAGTGTTATGTCCTGCATGGGAAAACTGTTTAGCTCTACACCAACACTGTGGGAAGCTTATTAATAGTCGCTAAACATTAGGGATTGTCATGCCGGTTTTTGGCCAGTTTGCGTATTTCAGAGCCTGAACAAACGGGAAAAATTAGACAATGGTGTCTTGGAAAAGTGCGCATACTGCAGGGTTTTCGCGGGGTTTTGCGCCGGGGCAAAACATATGTAGAAAATAGCTTCTTACGTCCGGTTTTGGACGGGAACTGTGTTTCAATGTGAAGGGGGAGGGCTTTTCTCGGCTCATGCGGAGAAACGCCCCCCTCCCCGGCAGGTGGGGAGGCGAAAACAGGGGACATAGTACCGCCGGATCGAAACGGCGGTATTTGTTATGCGTGGGGACGCACGTTACCGTGTAATTAGAGTAGGACAACTGATACATCTGGCGCTCTTTTTTTCTTAATGTATAATGAATCTGGTGCATATTTGGACACGTGTGTAACCTTTACACTAATTATGAGTTGGCTTAGTTTGTGCCAAAATTTTGTTGCATTTTTTTATATACAGCGTCACTCGTTGAGCCATGCCATGTTTGTCAGACGTGGACCACTGTCAACAATTCTTTGGCAATTGAGCCAATTTGAACCAAAATACTGGCTTCCATGCTTTAGGGTATGTTCATATGGCGTGTTGAGTCCGTGTGAACATATGCTTTTTGATACGTGTTTGGATCCATCTGTTCAGGACCTAACCGTGGACAAACAGCATCTAATAAATAACGTGACTTACATTGTGTTTACTTTAAAACAGACATGAGTGATCGCCGATACGTGTCTCATTGTGTCTTTCGGATCCGTCTTTTGGAGCCGTTCCAAGAATCGTCATGTCAATTCTTGATCTGACAGATGCAGCAGGAGCATTATTTAAAAACTATACGGTGTGTTGCTGCATCCAAAGTATCGAACAACGCAGTGCCAGTTGGATAGTTTGGATCCATTTTCGGTCCGATCGCGGTGGCATTTTAGGTGCGATTTTTCGGATCCAAAGACGCTGTGTGAACAACCCTTTACACCACATTTATGTGTTTCAGACAGATGCTGGACACTTCCATGTCTGACAAAGGGGGCCATGGTATTGGTAAAGTGGCATGGGTTAGTGTGCAACGCTGTGTGCCAAAAAGTGTGCCAAAATGTTATTGTAATTAGTGGCATAAAGTACGATCGTAGAACGTGTAAGCTTAGAATTGAAGTTAAGAAGTAGCTTTCCATCTGCGGTTTCTGGGGCCTTTCCTAGGCAGAATTTTGGGTTTCAGAGGTTAGGACATGCTTTATCTCAGATTTTGATAGATACTTTATGATAGAATCAAAGTTATGGTGGGACATTGTTTTAAAGATTGTCTTGCAGTTATGACTCTCACCACAGGATGGGAATCTTTGATTGGTCTTTGTGTTTACTCAATTTTAACTAAATTTTTATGCTTCTTGATATACTAATTTTTTTCTTTCACTTCTAAGCTTTGGGACACCTGCCCTTCCCATTCAGAAATATCTCATTATATCAGGAAACTCATAGAACCATACCGTCTCCTGCCCAATTCTCTTTGTCATGCTGGCTGTTATATTTTACAAACGAAACTTCTCAACCACTGGACCTATTTCTAATCAAAAACCCACTTGGTTTTGCACATGGAAACTTTGTTTAAAAAAAAATGAATGGTGTGGCAGCAATTAATAGCATTAAAATTCAAAATGCGAGTGGACATATGGACTAAGAAAGTCAATGGGGACTCGGAATTTGGACAACGCAATCTGCTACTAGAATACATGAAAAAAATTGAGGGTTCTCAGTTCACATTTTGGCCAAAATGGCTATGACTCAATCATCAGGGGACAGTGCAGGTGGGTCCTCGTATTGTACTTATTGGGTCTATTCAGACTGCATAATTAGGCGAGCGAGATAGCTGCTTCAAAGAACTGCATGGTTAAAATGGGGAAGGGGTGGGGTGAAACACAAAGGGAGACTACCACTCCTCCCTTACATCTATATAATCAAAAACACAATTGGTTTTGACATGGAAAATGTGCTACTGCTTTGGGACGTTGTAATGTTATTTGAATTGATGCACACAGTGTGATTTGTTTTTAAATGAACGGGGGGCGTTTTTGGACAAGGGTTTTGGGGTGTAGGAAAACGCTCCGAAAACCTTGTCCAAATAAGCCGTGTGAACAAGCCCTAAAACAAACACAAAGGATCAGACCACACTGGCTTTGTTTGTAGTCTGTCACTAAAGACACATAGCTCTGCATATGAGCTGTATACACATAACAAGGATATATCCACAGCTGCTTACCTCTCAGGTGCACTAGAGCGGTTTTATTCATTCTAATGTAGAAATACATACAAGGACTGGGACAGCCTTGCTGATATCTATGCAATGAACAAGAATAAAAGGTTTCTGGGAAAGACCTGGCATGTTATATGGGTAATGGGGCATGTGAGGAGTTCTCGCTACTTACTGTAGTTTATTGATCGCTGTCCTCTTGTACACAACGATGGACTTAATGCATCCTGACAGATGGACAGCAGTAACCTCTATTAGTAGTCTCCTCCAGCCGGTAGGATGAGTGATGACCGGGTGCATGGCATGCCACTCATTTTGCACTGCAAATACATAAAAAAAAAAAAAGAAATCACCCATTGGAATCACCTTAGGAAGATTTTCTGGCTTTATGCACACAAAAAAAAATAAAAAATTGTAGCTCTGGGCTCATGCACACACAGCTGACTGTGCACTGCTCCACAGGCTCCCTCGCACGCTGTATGAGTGGAGATATACTCCCCTAAAATACTACTGCCATACATGCATAGTGTCAGACTGGTGTGTCTTGGGCCCCATCAGTGGAATTGATTCTTCAAGCTCATTCTACTGTACTACTGTAGAAGACTGCATATACCGCACTCTGCCCTTAGCTTAATAATAATAATAATAATAATCTTTATTTCTATAGCGCCAACATATTCCGCAGCACTTTACAAATTCAAGGGTAAACATACAGTCATTCCCACTTTAAAAAATACTTTACAAATGAGACACAAGGGTTGAGGGCCCTGCTTGTGAAGCTTACACTCTATTAGGGTTGTATGGGTGAAACATAACGGTAAGAAGTGCCAAGTTTACAATGGCCGGCCATTTTTTCATAAATAGGGGGTGGTTTACATGAAAAAGGAATGAACCTGCCACCCAGACTTTTACATCTAAATACAGTTTAAGTGCCTGTGAGTGCCCTAGTGTAGGGAGAATGTTAGCAGTTAGGGATCTTGGTGGGCCAGACCGAGAAGATGTATTTTCAGGGCCCTCTTAAAACTGTGGGGTTGTGAATGTGCCTGATCGCCCACGGTAGCATATTCTAGAGAATTGGTTGCCGCACGGGGTGAAATCATGTAAGCGGGCATGGGAGGTTCGGATGATTGAGGAATGTAGTCTGATATCATCAGCAGAGCGAGAGCACGGGGAGGGCGGTAGACAGAACCAGGAGGAGATGTAGGGAGGGAGCAGCGCTGTGGAGACTTTATGGTGAAATGCTGAGTTTATACTGTATCCTGGGATGGATGGGCAACCAGTGCAGTGACTTGACACAGGGTAGAGGCATCAGTATAGCGGCTGGAGAGAAAGACAACCTGGCTGCTGCATTCTGGACAGATTGGGAGAGGGGAAGAGTTTGCAGAGAGGGAGACCGATAAGCAAGGAGTTGCAGTATTTAAGGCGAGAAAGAATAAAAGCAGTAAGAAGTTTGAGTCGTTTCCACAGTGAGAAATGGACGGATTTGGAGATATTCTTGAGGTGCAGGTGACAGGAGCGGGCCCAAAGGGATTTGGGTATATTGGGGGAGAAGGTCAGATCAGAATCAAATAAAACCCCTAGACAGCGGGCCTGCTGGCTAGGAGAAAAAGGTGGTACCCAATAAAGAAACAGAAATAGCAGGGGGGTTGGTTTAGTAGATGGCGAAAGACAAGAAGTTCAGTCTTAGTGAGGTTTAGTTTCAGAATGGAGAGAGGACATGATGTCAGAGACAGCGGACAGACAGTCACTGGTGTTTTGTAGCAGGCTGGAGTGATTCAAAGGGAGGAGGTGTATAATTGGGTTTTCATCCGCATAGATATGGTACTGGAAGCCAATCTACTGATGGTTGTCCAATGGGGCTGTGTACAATGAAAAGAGGAGAGGGACCTAGAACTGATCCCTGAGGAACTCCAACCCGCAAGAGGAAGAGGAGAGGAGGTCGAACCAGAAAACGAGACACTGAAGGAGCTTCCTGTATCTTTTTCTCAGCCCTTCTCTCAAAAGGGTCCCACTGGGGGTTTTACTATTTTCCTGTGGGCCAGTCCGAGCCTGCATACATACAGAGTCCAATAGAACATTGTACAATTCTTTTTCGTGTTGGAGCTTAATGTATCCGATTTCCTATAGCAAATTATGTCCATTGAATACCATTAGTCCACATGAAAAGAAAAAATATTCCCCGCTTCATAGGACTGTTCATACTTCACACAGTATTTGGGTGTCCAGGCAAACAATGCATTAGAAGTAATTCACAAAACTACACAAGTTTTACAGTGTAACACTAATAGCGCATGGAAATACTCCCCAATAGCTGCATTGGGCAAGTTATTTAAGCAGGACCGGTGGCCGTTCCCGATATGTCCATTTAAGTAGAAAAGGTTTTCCCTGTGATATAACAATCCTAGAGCATCTTCTCCTATAACTCTGTGTTGTGCTGTTCCTCCTAGAATTGTACAGTATTACTGAATCAGTCAGCTGGGCGTTACCAATGGTGGATGGGTCCCGACACAATCTGACATTGTCCAATCAATGCTGACAGGCAATGTGTGCAGAGGAAGGGTAACACCCACCTGACTGATTCAGTTATACATTTCTAGGAGGAATAACAGAGGGACAGCACAACCCAGATATAAGAGAAGAGGCTCCAGACTTGTTATTTCACAGGGAACACAAGGATTTACTAGCACAGACCTCCTGTCAGGAGAGGTCACAGGTCTTCTTTAAAGGACAAATCATTTGTTAAAGGGGTGTTATCGTTTCATTAAATGGTCTTCAGAATAAGGGGACAGTGAAAACAAGCAACTTTGCAATTGGATGTCATTAACAAAGCTGCCTTGTTCTCACAGTGTCCCTTATCTTGTGTTTTTATTTACACTGATATCCAGTGTGGGTCTAATCCCTCCTCCTTGCAATTCACTAGCTGAGAGCTCATTTACATTCTGTACAGCCCCTGGGTCCATTCACAGAGCTGTGTCTCTGACTCAGAGTTAGGGGCCGTAGCATTTTCTGTTTCCACACCTAGCAGAAACAGACTGCAGCAGATTGTACAATGAGAAAACATGACAGTTTTTTGTCCCGGTGCCTAACTCTCCTGCATAGACGCAGATCTGTGCCGTTCTTAGAAAGCTGTAATACATCTCCAGCTGTGAGAGATCAGTGCTCAGATTAGATTGAATGCAGCCTGTGGTATGTATACAGCTCTTATAAAATAAGACTGATAGGGCGAGACACAGTGATATGTGGACTCAGAGGGGAGGGGGTAGTCTCAGGCCAGCAGTGAAGGGGGGATGATGTCATCCAGCTGGGAGGGGAAGAAACGCCCCTGCATTCACAGAGCTGAGAAGCTCAGAGAAGTGTGACTCAGCCGAAGTAAGGAAGCGATACATCCCCTTTAAGGCTTCTGACATGTTGGAAATTTTGCTCCATAGACTCCAACTATTACGCAACAAAGAGACAGAAGTGCTGTTCCATGATAACCCTCAGGTAGCGCTGTTTATCTGTCTCCATCTGAGGAGTATCCAGTATGGGCTAGCGCCGTTCGTTTAGCAGCTCTTTATTTGAGCTTTTTTTTGCCATTTGGTACAAATATACCCCTTAGGAACTGTGTCTCTATACCCGGGGACACAGGTTTACTGTAAAACCCCTCAATCACCAAGTCCCTCTATCAGGCTATGAATAGCAGAGCTAAAAGGTCAGTCAACCGGCCACAGCCTAAGCAGAAAATGGGAGCCTGAAGCTGTAAAACCCCACTTACATTTACAAATAAGCCATGTGAACATTTAGAATTGTTATGGATTTCTGCTGAAAAACGCACCTTAAAACGTCCAGGCTTTACATAGACGCCAATATTAAATTTTCTGCCCTGCTCAGTCGTTTATTGCAATAGGTTTCAAAAAATGACCAGCAGAAAGAAAACATTCTGTGGAGACTGCAGAACATTTTTACTATTAGGCCATGTTCACACGGCTTATTTGGCCGCGGATTGGAGCCGTACTGCGCGCCGGATTTGCGCTGCAGTACGGCTCCAATCCGTCTCTGTCATTACGAATCCGCCAGCGGCGGAGAAAGGGAGAAAGTGACATGCACATTATTTACGGCACGTACACGCCGTAAATAATGCATTGTCTATGGGGCCGGCGAGCAGCGCCCCCGACGCGCCCTTTATTCAAACCGTAACTGCGGGCGAAATCCAGCCTGCAATTACGGCTTGAATAAGAGGTGTGAACACGACCTTAAAGTCTATGGGACCTCAGAAAAACGGATTTTCATACGGAGGCAAGACGCTGTGTGAACATACCCTTAGACAGCAGAAAGTCAACAACTTGTTTCACCCTCAAAATACATATGTTCTTTTGGTACCCAGTCTTCGTTTGGAGCATAGAATGCACCTGAATCTATGAAACTACTCTACTGCAGGTCATAGATTATGCTCTTTCTAGCTACAAAGCAACAATTCTGTCTCAGATAAACCACTTTCCACTTGGTCTGCCTGTTCCAGCAGAAATGGGCATGGATTTGCTATTCAAAAGTCATAAATTTGTAGCTTCATACAGTTCTAGTGTGTCCCTCCTCCAGCACGCCCCACGATCTCGGTTGCATTACAAAGTGCCACAGGCGGTCTGTAATGCGCCTGATATCGGAGTGCGCCTGATTATAAACATAGCGAACAGAGCTGCACCAGTTTTCGGGCTGAAAAAATGCCAGACTTCTGGCGCAACCCCGTTCATACATGTCTCCCATAATGTTCTTGGACCTGTGTGGGCCTCTGGGCAGCTGCTATGCCGGTTATGGCTATGGTTGTGCCCCACTATTATCATGGGAGATTTGAACATTCCCCCAAACGACCACCCCCACTCCCAAAAAAACAAATGTCACTCCCTCTTCCTTCGGCCCCCTCCCAGTGGACCCTGGATTTCCCAAAGATGGACACACACTGGACCTCATTTTTCCAAAACCCCCCCCTGTTCTCTAACCTCAATATCTTTTTTTAAAACCCCCTCTGACCAAAAACATGTCCCCCTTCCCCCACCATTTCCACACCCCCGCCCCCCCTGCCCCCAAAATCTACTGCCCTCCCTAAAAAACCCCAACCCCCTTAACCCCTTTCATTCCTCCAATCTCTTTTTTCCCTTTTCCCACCATCTTCCATTTGCTTTACCCCCGACCAGACCACTTTCTTCAAAAACAAGCAACGTTTCCCCTCTTGACGGAGGTCCCCCTCCCACACCCCAACAGAAACCCCACAAAATAAACAGACAACCCTGGCAAAACAGACTCCCCAAACAGCTGAGGCAGCTTTCCAAAAATTTTCCGAACGCCGGGTGGAAAAAACCCCTCTTTTCCCTGAGGGCCTCGCCTCCAACAATCACTACACCCCATTTTTGGGGGTGCTCACCACCCGCCCAAAAAGGGGGTTTCTTTACCACTCTCATATCCTCCCGTCAACAACCCCAGACAACTTTTTAACAACCCTTCCAAGAACCTCTCCCGTTCCCCCCGCACCCCCTCACCCCTCTTCCCTCGGATGACTTTGCCCTCACTTCCAAAAAAAACAAATTTATTTAAATAAAGCTTCAACCCCGCAGTCCTCCTCCCCCTTTCTATTCCTGAAATGTCCCCGCATCCCAATTTAAATTTTGCTGATCACTTTTTCCCCCCTAACTACCCTTGCTACGTCACTCAGGGCAAGCCCCCCAAATTTTCCCCCGGGCCAAATTTTCCAAAACCTCACTAAATGTTAAACTTGACGCACTGCCATCCCACCTCATCCCTGACCTTAGCGCTGTCTCTTTCCCCCCCTCGCCCACTCTTTCAACCTATCATTAACCTCTTGGCCCCCTTTTTCCCCTCCCCCTTTAAAAAATTTCGGCCATCCCACCCCTCCCTTAAAAAACCCTCTCTTTTTTCCCCCTTGGGCTGGCCAAACTAACCCCCCCCAATTTTCAAATTCTTCTATTGCCTTCTTAAAATTTTCGAAAAGCATGTTTTCTTCAACTTTCCTCTCCCTCTTTTCCCCCAACTCTCTTCTTTTACCCACTGCAAAAAAAGGAAACTTTCCGCCCCACCATCTAAAAGAAACCGCCCCAAAACCAAAATCCCCCAACGGCCCTAACAAATGCCAAAAAACCTCACGCCCCTACTCTGTGCTTCTCCTCCAAGACCTTTTCCCCCTCCTTTGACAATGGGGGACCACTCACTCCTCATACCAAAAACCTCTCCCTCCCTCGGCAAACACGGAAATTGGGCCCTTTTCCCGATCTCCCTTTGTACCTCACTGATCGAAAAATTCACGTTTTCTCACTCACGCACCACCTCCTCCCCCAAAGCCCCCCTCTGTTTGGGGTCCCCCAGGGGCTGTCCCGGCCCAACTCTTTTTTTTTACTAAACTCTTGGGCGGGGCAAAAAAAAAAGCCCTTGATGGCTTTCAATATCATCTGTATGCTGATTTATACCCAACCCACCCTCTTTTTCCCAAAACATCAACTCCAAATTTTCCCAGAACCGGTTTTTCGTCCCCTAACCTTTCCCTTCCCCCTCCATCTCCTGAAGCTAAACGTGGAGGGAAAAGGAATTCATCATCTTCCCCCCCGTCCCAACTTATCCCCCCCAACCCGATCCCCTCTATCACATTTAATGGCTACCCCTCTTCACCAGCTTTCCCCAAGTCCCTCTGCCTTGGGGGTAACCCTTGGGTCCAATCTGTCCCCTTTAAAAAGCACAACCAAAAACCCTTTACCCTGCCTGCCCCCCTTCCCCCGAAAAATATCTCCCGTATTTCCCCCATTCCTAAACTTTAAAAGCACAAAAAAAGCTTTTTTCCCCCTGCCCCCGTGATCTCCCCTAGGCAAATTTCAAAAAACCTTCCTGTGGCCCCACCAGCTAGCAAACCCCTTTCTCCCCCCAATCCTTCCCCTTTAAATCTGCCCCCGTCCCGATTCACCTTCTCCTCGGTACTCCTCTGCCTCCCCAAACTTCCAATCCCTTACTGGCTTTCCATTTCCCAGCGAATCCAGTTCCCGTTAGTAACCTTGACCTACAAGGGTTCTATAACCATTTCCCCCCCAAAATCATGCCTTTAATCCCAGGGGAAACTCCCCTCAAGCAATCTCCGCTCCTCACAGGCCCTTTTTCCCTTCCCCGTGTTTAAAATCCTCACAAAACCGCCTCCAAAACTTCTTTTCCCTGCTCCCCCGGACTCTGGAACCCCACTGCTTTTAAAACCCCCAACCTCCCCCACCTTTACCAGCCTCAAAAAAACTGAAAAACCCCCTTCTTCAGGCCCCTTTAAACCCAAAATAAAACCCTTTTTTTTCCCCTTCACCCTCCACAAAAATGTCTGCCCCTTTCCCCTTTTGTCTCTTCCCACCTTTTCCTTTTTTTGGGGTTTAAGGCCCCCACAACAGGGATCCCCCCCTTTCCCTTTTTTAACCCGTTGTTAATTTTAATTTGTCACCTTGTATTGTTTGACCTAATTTTTAAAGAGAAAAAACCCGAATGTTTCAGGGCCCTTTGGGAAACCAAATACGCTCAAAAAGAAATTATAATAATGGACCTACGTATTGTGAAGTTATCACCAGAAGTTCACTCTCTTTTGCACAGCCCAGATTTCGCTCCCTTCTACTCAAGGATCAAGAAAATTTTAGAAGAAATCAAGCACCTTTAATATGAAAACATGCACGAAAAGGTGGACAAATGCTCATTTAGTCCGGAAAAAGGCCAAAGGGGAGTCCCCTCCCTGCAAAGACTAGCACGGGGGTTTTTTTAACCCTTTTAAATCAAAGATAAAGGTTTTTTTTGCCTTTGGGGGGGTTACACGGGCCCTTTTTTCAGGGTTTACTTTAGTTTAAAATTTACCCCAATACACCCAAAACTACGCCCCCAAAAAAGGGAAAATCAAACACCTTCCGAAAAGGCTACATTTTCCGGCATAAAACCCCCCGTTCTATTAATAAAGGGACCCTGCAAATTCTTTCAAAACGCTTACTTCCAGGGGAAAAGGAAAGCCCCCGGGGAAAAGGGTTTAAAGGCTCACTGGCCCCGCGGCCCTAAAATTTCAAACAGTCCCACAAAAAATGGCGCACACAGGAGTGCCCTACCCTTAGGGCCCCCGTTCACCGGGGTTTTTTTCGGGACTTATTGGGGCCCTACTGGGCGCCCCCGGGCTTGCCTGCAGTACGGGTCCAAACCCTTTTAATAAAAATCGGGAAAATCCAAGTTTTATAAAAATGTTTGGGTTCCTTCTTCCCCTCCCCCCTCGGCGAATCCGCCACGGGAGGAGAAAGTGACATACACATTATTTACGGCGTGTACACGCCGTGAATAATGAGTGTCTATGGGGCCGGCGAGCTGCCGGTCCCCCGTCCCGCCTCCGCTGCACGGCTGCCGGCATAATTGCGGGCCGACCTCCGTCCCCGTAATTACGCCGGCAATAAGCCGTGTGAACATTGCCTTAGGCTACTCTTCACGGCAAGGACAAAATACTGATTTGATTCTAATCAAAATCCGACCACTATTTTACACTCAGTTTTCATTTTTATTGTGTTTTTTGTCACTTGTTTGCCGCAGTTTTCATATTTTCAGCACCCATTCAATTGAACAGTACTATAATCCGTCATTTTCAAGTGATATACGGCGGATTATAGAACTTTTTTTTTCCAAAACCAGCAATTTTTTAATCCAACCTCAGAAAATCAGAGTTGTGTAAACTACAGCTCGGATTTTCTACGCAAGTCTATGGGGATGGTTTACAGTTGGATTCTAAATACTGAATCCCCTTAAAAAACAACAGAAATCACTGCCAGTGAGTAGCCCCCGAGCATTGCTAAAAACCCCCACAACTGACCAGAAAGTTGAGACTGAATGCCTTTGGCCTGTGAAAACAGCAAGGTGAGACAACCTCTTTAAGTTTTTATGGGGCCTCAATTTTTCTGGTAGGAGATAAAAAATAATACGTCAATTACAAAAAGCAACCCCCACTTTACTATTGCACAAAGTTAGCTTAAATTATGTCAGGCTGTCTAAAAACGTGCCAGATTTATCATAGTGGCATATGCCGTCTAATCATTTCGCCTCACCTTTGGACTTGCCTAGCTTTTTTTTTTTAGGGCAACCATTAGTTGGTGTACTCTCTAAGCCAGAATCTTGGCATATTTGGTGCAGCAGATGGCATCATGACCACGACCCCTTTCCCACAGTGCCACAATCAACTCTGAGCATTCACAAAAAGTGTCTAAAGCACAGAACAAATTTAACGGTCACTGTGACATCCTGGGCCAAAAATAAGACACTTTTTGGTGCATTTTACAATCACTTTACTGGTGCAATCACTATTTTAAATGTGGAGCAACATGTTTAGAATATGCATTTTTCAAACCTTTCTTGTCCAAGAATTGCACAACATGTGACCCCACTATAGGTGTATTAGGGTATGTTCACACGACATGTTGGATCCGTTTTTGGATCTGAAAAACGCATCCAAAAATCGCTGCGTAAATTGCATCCAACATTCAGGTGCGGGTTTAGCTGGGTTTTGGCTGCAACAGGAACACACCCTATAGTTTTAAATAGGACACCTGATGTGTCAAATGGATCAAGAACTGATAAGTCAGTTCTTTGAATGGATCCGAAAGACGCAAGTAAACACACAGCGGTGATCACTCGTCTGAACGCAGATGTGTGTTTTACATTGAAAGCAATATAACTCACACTGCACATTGTTAGATGCGTGCTTGGGTCCTTTTAGGGTCCGAAAATCAGATCCAAACACACATCTAAAAATTAATGCAAATTCGAATCCAATACGGCTTAGATGTCATCAGAAGATCAGAGTATGGTACTGTCCCCCCCGCATTATACGGCAGGAGCCCCGGATACTGTGGCACAAGAACATCAGTAATGAAGGAGTTTAGTGATGCATGGGCAGCTTCCCTCCCTGCCCTCATGTTATCTGAACATGGAAAGTTAAAACTAAACCCAAATGAGCTATTTATAACCTGCACAGCAAACAGATTAAGTGGAGGTCAGCAGAGACTGAAGACACATGGGTGAATGGGGACGGGAAATGCTGAGCTGTCAGAATAAGAAACACCTGCGGCCCTTCAGTAATTAGGATACTACAACTCCTATCTTAAGGGTATGTTCACATGGTGTAATTTCGGCACGCATTTGCACTCTAATATGAGCGAGATGCCTGCCGAAATTACGGTAATCCATAGCCCTCATAGAGAACTATGGATTACGTCTCCTCTCCCCGATCGTATTGTACGCGCGGGGAGATAAGTGACATGTCAATTATTTGTGACGAATACGCGGCGCGAGTAATGAATGTCAATGGGGCCAGCGGCTGCCGCTCCCCCCCCTTGCCGCAAGAATATGCGCGTATTAGCGGGAGCTCCCGAAAGACACAATATATTGTGGCGCGTACTGTATGTGCCGCAGTACATCGTGTGAACATACCCATGGCCACAATTATTGACAGGGAATGCTGGGACTTGTAGTTTACCAGCTGAATGTCCACTGCACTAGGTATTATGGACCTTATGTATGAATACTATCTAGCAGAAAGACTCCCCACACAACCTCTGACACCAATGCGAGTCAGCCCTTACACATGCATGTGTGTACTGTAGCTTGCACACACATAGGGCCTTATGCATGAAACCGGTCTAGCAGTCTTTGTTGCCTGTAGCAACCACTCAGAGCCCATAGCAACCAATCAAAGCTCAGCTTTAATTTCTTAATCGAGCTCTGGAAAAATAAAAGCTGAACTCTGGTTGCTATGGGCAACAGAGAGCTTACTGCTAGACAGTTTTCATACATAAGGCCCTATGTGTGTGCAAGCTACAGTACACATAAGCAAGTGTAAGGGTATGTTCACACGGCTTATCTTCGCGCTTAATTGCGGCGCCTATTTCGACGTGTATTGCGCTTAATACGCGGCAAGATGTGCGCCGCGATTACGGTAATCCACAGTTCTCATAGAGAACTATGGATTACGCCTCCTCTCCCCATTCGTACAATACGATCGTATTGTATGTGCGGCAAGATAAGTGACATGTTAATTATTCACGGCGATTACGCGGGCGAGTAATGCATGACAATGGGGTCGGTGGGCGACCCCCGAAACACCCGGCATATTACGGCGCGTTCTTACGCAACGCACTTACGCCAGGTGGACATAGCTTAAGGCTATGTTCACGCGGCGTAATTGTGGCGCGTATAGTACGACCGCAATTACGCCGGGTGATTTGGGAATCGCGCCGATTGGTGCAGGGGGGCGGCAGCCCACCGACTCCATTGACAGTCATTACTCGCGGCGTGTATTCGCCGCAAGTAATTGACATGTCACTTATCTCCTCGCGTGTACAATACGATCGTATTGTACGAGCGGGGAGAAGAGGCGTAACCCATAGTTCTCTATGAGAGCTATGGATCACCGTAATTTCGGCGCGCATCTCGCCCGTATTAGAGAGGAAATACACGGTGAAATGCGTGAACATAGCCTAAGGACTGACTCACATCTGTGTCAGAGGTTGTATGTGGCGTCTCACAGAACAGCATGCAGCACTATTTTTTATGTTAAACTGACGGCCACCTGCACAAAAACCTGACAGACACCACTGTAGTCAATGGGCTTTGTCAGGCTCCATTGGTGGCCTTCATGAAATAGATCCAGCACCACATCTACATTGGGGCTCGGAACGGAGCCTCAGACACTGAAGTGAACTGGGCATAAGGTGAGGTCTTGGAGGTTTGGGTCAGAGGGAGATAGATGTCTGAAGAAACTGCACTACATAGCAGATGACTGGAAAGGGTTGGGGCTGTAATCTGGACCATCTTTGTTTCCACTAGACGGAAGAACAAAGAAGAGCTTTCCCCTTCCCTGCAGATATCACAGAATAGACATTACTGCTGGGTATGGGCACTGATCATGGGTGGGAATCACAACGGGTTACTGTGTAGTGATGCTAGGGCGGTTGCGGGAATCATGGAGAACAGCAAGATTAGAACTCCTCTTGTCATAGCCAAAAGCCTGCGATGCCCGTATCCTCCGTCTGGTCTAGTGAGGGTATAAAGCCTGCGATGCCCATATCCTCCGTCTGGTCTAGTGAGGGCGTAAAGCCTGCGATGCCCATATTCTCCGTCTGGTCTAGTAAGGGCGTAAAGCCTGCGATGCCCATATCCTCCGTCTGGGCTAGTGAGGGCATAAAGCCTGCGAGCCCAAATCTCGTCTGTTTCTAGTAAAGGTAAAAGCATAGAGATGCCATGTCCTCCGTCTGGTTCTAGTTGAGTGGGTAAAGCCTGCGATGCCCATATCCTCGTCGTACTGGTCTAGTGAGGGCGTAAAGCCTGCGATGAACCAATTAACTCCTCTTGGTCTAGTGAGGCCGAAAGCCTGCGATGCCCATATCCTCCGTCTGGTCTAGTGAGGGCATAAAGCCTGCGATGCCCATATCCTCCGTCTGGTCTAGTGAGGGCATAAAGCCTGCGATGCCCATATCCTCCGTCTGGTCTAGTGAGGGCATAAAGCCTGCGATGCCCATATCCTCCGTCTGGTCTAGTGAGGGAATAAAGCCTGCGATGCCCATATCCTCCGTCTGGTCTAGTGAGGGAATAAAGCCTGCGATGCCCATATCCTCCGGCTGGTCTAGTCATTGAATAAAGCCTGAGATGCCCATATCCTCCGTCTGGTCTAGTGAGGGCATAAAGCCTGCGATGCCCATATCCTCCGTCTGGTCTAGTGAGGGCATAAAGCCTGCGATGCCCATATCCTCCGGCTGGTCTAGTCATTGCTTAAAGCCTGAGATGCCCATAGGCTCTATTTGGTCTAGTCATTGACTAAAGCCTGTTATGCCCAATTCCTCCGTTTGGTTTAGTGAGGGCATAAAGCCTGCGATGCCCATATCCTCTGCCTGGCCTAATCGGGACCTAAAGTCTCTGACGCCAATATCCTCCGTCTAGTGTAGTTGGGGCTTGTGGCCACAGTTGTCGTACTGTCTTGACATTATAAGTTTTCTAAAGGACAGGGTTGTTACATGGAGTTGGGAATGGGTGACTACCCACCTGTGGCCATGATATATGGAAAGCATCATGCAAATATGTGGATTACAGTTCTGTAGTACAAGAAAATTAGCATGCTCCATTAGAAACCATATACTGGGCTATATTCCTACCCAGAACTGTTACTATAAAGGCTATGAGATAAGAGAAACTATTTTTACATGCAGAAATATTTTTTTTATATATATGTAGGTGTCCTCCAATAATACAGCAGCCTGTGAGTTCTGTGTCTTTAAAAGTATATATCTTGAGTTACCATATTTTTTTGGACTATAATTTTGACGCGGTTTTCGGAGCTCCCAAAACAGCATCGAAAAAACCTTTAAACGCCCCCAGTTCGTTTGAATTGATTCCTATATAACAGCGTTGTAGTTTTCCTCGCTTCTTTGGACATTGAAAAAGAAGCGTCATGTCAATTCTTGAAGTGTTTTCAGCGCTGAAAATACCCATAGGAATCAATGGAGAGCTTCAAAACCTCGGCACGTTTTTAGATGCATTTCTTGGCATATTTTTGAGGCTTTTTTTTATTTGCACTGGCTATTAATTTGTATTGGTGAACACAGTGTTGAAAACCTTTTTCCAAAACCCCTTCTGAACAAGCGTGTTTCAGGCGAAGTTTTGATGCTGTTTTGGGCACTGAAAAAAAAATCAGCGTCCAAATAAGCCGTGTGAACACACGCTAAGACGCACCTAGGTAGAAAAAACATTGAAGCAAAAAGTGAGGGCTAAAGTGTTTGAGTGTTTGTTTTGTTTTTTTACATGATACCTTTTGATCACTTTTCATTCCAATTTTTTGGGGACATGAAATGACCCAAAAAAAAAACAAAAAAAAAAAAAAACACAGTTGTAGCATTTGGAGTTTTTCCTTCTGCGGTTTTCAGCGTATGGGATAAATGACAAAATATTTTTATAGGCCAGACTTTTAAGAAAGCGGCGATACGAATTATGTGCTACTTTTTAATTTGTTACTTGTAAAATGGTAGTAATGGGTACGATGCCTTGTCCTATATATGACACTACTATTGTACTGCCGCATATAGGATTTTACATACAGGGCAGCTACGGAAGCTTGCAAGCCATTGTATGAGGCAGATTACAAGGCAAGGACGTGCATGGGGCAGATTACAAGGCATATAATGCAGCTGCAGGACTAACACTTAGCCTATATCCACACACACGCTCGTACCTCAGCGGTCCACCCTATGCCTCCTATGTACCCAGTGCTGATATACACAAGTGCTCTAATCAAGCAGCCATCCTGCCAGCCACTAGTCCTACTAAGGGTGTGTTCACACAGCACTGACAAAATACCGGTGGGATTTTCCAACTGGTATTTTGTCTTTTTTGGCACGTAGGGGGACGGCTTTTGTCCGTGGTTTGCAGATTCAAGCCGTCCCCCTTCACACCCACATGTTCATGTTCTGCCCAAAAAACGGGCAGAAGAATAAAACATGCTCTAAGTTTTTAAGAAAGCCGGTCATGTAAAAACTGTCTGGTGGAAAATCCATGCAGTGCGCAGTGACTGTGCGCTGAGAAACTCAGGTTTTCACATGTCCTTGGCACCCGACACAAGTGATTTTTAATTAGCTTAAAGGGGTTTTGCCACAAAGCAAAATTTCCTTTGGAGGCTGGCTCGTAGCTTGCTACGAGTCGGCCTCGGAGAACGGGGTGAGGGCAGCGCTTGCACAGTTCTCCTTGTTCTTTTCTGCGGCAGTTCTGAACGAGTGTGCTTGGCTACATTAAAAACTCCCATAGACACGAATAGGCGAGAGCTGTACAAGTGCAACCGGCTCCCCAGAAAGTGGATTTTTCTTCGTGGCAAAACCTCTATAATAAGAGGCAGAGTGTATTTGCAAGTCCATATTGGTAAAACCCGAGGCCATGAACAATCAAGGTTCACCAACTCTAAGGCTATGTTCAGACGCCTTATTTTGGGACTGATTTCAGCCTGTAATTCACGCCGTACTGCGCGAATTCCGGGCTAAAATCCATCCCAGTCATTACAGTAATCCACAGTTCTCATAGAGAACTATGGATTCCGTCTCCTCTCCCTGCTCGCGAAATACGGCCACGTATTTGTGTTTTATATGCGGCGAAATGCGCACCCCAATTACGGTAGTTAATAGCTCTCATAGAGAACTATGAATTACAAGCGACATGTCAATTGTTAGCAGCGATTACGTGCCGCTGACAATGCATGTCTATTAGGCCAGCCCCCCCGTGCTTTGGGAGTATGCGCTGATCAGCGCGTGCTTCCAAAACACCCGGCGTATTGCGGTGCATACAGAACACATCCCAGTATGCCATGTGAACGTACTGTTATTGGCCACAGGATTTTGCCAATGTAGACCTGAATATCCATTCAACTGCTTATTAAGCCAATTAAAAGTCAAGGGTGCCGAGCGCCCTAGTGGTTCTTGCCATACTGTGACCTCTTCGTGTATCCTTCCTTAAAGGGGATGAATCGCTTCCTTAGTTCGGCTGATTCATACTGCTCTCAGCTTCTCAACTCTGGAAATGCAGGGGCGTTTCTTCCCCTCCCAGCTGGGTGACATCCTCCCCCCCTTCAATGTGCATGCGGGCTCCCGAGACTCCCCCCACCCCACCTCTCCGAGTCCACATGTCACTGTGTCTTTCCCTATGCAGTCTTAAGAGCTGTATACATACCACAGGCTGCATTCAATATAGACTGAGCAACTTATCTCTTCTCCTCTCACAGCTGGAGATTTGTTACAGCTTTCTATGAACGGCACAGATCTCCCTTCTATGCAGGAGAGTTAGGCACCGGGACAAAACTGTTATGTTTTCTCATTGTAGAATCTGTTGCAGTCTGTTTCTGCTGGGTGTGGAGAGAGAAAATGCTACGGCCCCTAACTCTGAGTCAGGCAGGGATCGACACAAATTGTGCTGTTTCCTGATTGTGTAAGCCCTTCAGTGTAATTCTGTTTCTTTTGGCTGTATAAAGTGAAAATGTGAAGGTCCCTTACTCTGAATGAGAGACACAGCTCGTGAATATGACCTGGGGCTGTACAGAATGTAAATGAGCTCTCAGCTAGTGAAATGCAAGGAGGAGGGATCCGACCAGCACTGGATATCAGTGTAAACAAAAACACAAGATAAGGAAAACTGTGAATACAAGACAGCTTTGCTAATGACATCCAATTGCAAAGTTGCTTGTTTTCACTGTCCCCTTATTCTGAAGACCATTTAATGAAATGATAAAACCCCTTCAACACAGAGAAGGTAGAAGGGAGCAGATTGAGCCATTAGGAGTAGTAGTTTGACAGATCTGTTTCAGATTCTGCAGCACTTGCAGCTAGGTGAAGGACTCACACAAACTCAGGAGCAACAAAATAAGACATTTAGGAAGCTGCTTAATTTTGCATTTAGATAGCAAATGAATAAAAAAAATAAATCTCCAATAAAAAAATGTTCATATTTGTTCAAGGGAAGCAGCCAACAAAATCATGCAGCCTAAATGATGGGAAATAGCTGCAGGTTTCCTGGTGCCGGTACTGCAGATTTTAACACCCGGTTAAGCTGGGCTGGGTATAGGGAGAAGCCACTCTTCTTCAGCCGCGACAGGCTTCCCCCCCCCCCCTCCGCTTCACCTCTGGGACCTACCCCCATTTTTGGAACAGGCCCCTGAAAGTTTTGACTCAGAATGAAGAGCCGGCCGCACTTGCTCGGAGTACAAGTGAACAGTGTATTTAGCTATACGCAAAACTCCCAGACAGAAAAGGTAAAAAAAAAAAAAAAACGTATGCTAGAACGATCTGCTCTTCGTTCTAAGCTGACACTTTTGGCGGGCCCATTCATGAGATAGGTGTGAGTCCCTATCAATATGTCAAAGTCTTTGGTGGGAACACCCCTGTAAGCTGAGAGGGTGGTGTGAAGCTGCACATTGGACTCATCTCCCCCCAACCACGGCAACTTCTCCCAGTACCCGGCTCAGTTTTACCGCAATAGGGTTTCAGTGTAACACCCACCATACTGGGACCAGAAAACCTGCAAATATTTGATGCTGATAATCAAGCAGTGACCACTGAGACCAGTAACTGGCTTATGGTCCCGTGAACAATGAATGAAGTCACCACTAGGGACAGGTGGAGGGCAGCAGAGGTTGGTGCAAGTTATTTTTTTTTTCATTTTAATACAGCTCCCAGACGTAGGGTTTTTAGGGAAAAACAAACAAAACTAATTTATAAATCCCCTTTTACTACTTGAAGACTGTGTACATCCGGGTGGTGGTAGTTTAAAGGGTTTTTCTCACCACAAAGATTAGTTTTTAACATTTCAAAAACATTGGTCAATAGATTTTACTTTAGTCATGAGATAAAAAGATATTTCGTGGGCTTTTGAGTGCACACAGGTTTCTATATGATTATCTGAGAGAGCAGGGAGTGACGCCTATGGACTCCCATGCAAACTATCTTACAGATAAGCCATTGTTTTCAATCCTCAAATCACATCTACATTGTGTTTACTGAAGATTAGATCTCCCGCACTTGTCAGTATAAGATTATGTTCACACAGCGTGTTGGATCTGTTTTTTAGATCTGAAAATCGCATCCAAATAAAAGGTGCATGGTTGGATGCATTTTAGCTGCAGCAGGATCGTACCCTATAGTTTTAAATAGGGCTCCTGCTGCGTCAAATGGATCAAGAATTGACAAGACAGCTCTTTGAACGGATCCGAAAGACGCATGTAAAACAAGCAACGGCGATCACTCGTCTGAACACCGATGCATGTTTTACAGCAGTGGTTCTCAACCTTTCTAATGCCGTGACCCCGCAATACGGTTCCTCATGTTGCGGTGACCCCAAACCAAAAAATAATTTTGATGGCTACTTCAAAACTCTAATTTTGCTACATGAGGGGTTACATATGTGTGACGCCTCTGAGCAGTACCTCTACATGTCACATACATATAAAGGTACCACTCAGAGCCGTTACATGGATATAACCTTGTCCAGGGGAGAGGCTGTGATTGGCACATGAGGGGTTACATATGTGACCCCTCATGTGCCACTCACAGCCCCCCCTGTGTATATCATGTGATGGCTGTGTGTGGTACAAGTAACAGGTTAATAACATATTACTTGTACCACATACAGACATTACATGATGCTTTGGATGTGTGTGTTTTACACTAAATTACCTTGCAGTGCAGGGAGAACGCTGATACTGCACGGCAGGGCTGTTCCTGATGCTTGGATACATAGTGTGAGCACGTGATGCACGCACCGCCCACAAGGACGGCGGGACGTAAGTCCGTGCTCGCCGCAGCGCCGCTCACAGGAGCGGCTCACTGAGCCACCAATGCTGAGAGTAACGGCGCCCACTGCTCCCCCTCCCCTCAGTAATTCAAACGGCGGCGCCGCCGCGCCCCTCCCTGCAGCTGCTTTCATAGTGCGGCGCCCACCGCAAGTCCGCAGCACCCAGCTTTCTGTCCTGACGGCGCCCCCCCGCAGCTCTCCGGCTGGCCGGCGACCCCTGTGATTTGGTCATTCGACCCCTGCCGGGGTCGCGACCCACAGGTTGAGAACCGCTGTTTTACAGTGAAAGCAATGTAAATCACACTGCACATTATTAGAAGCATGTTTAGGTCCAAAAATGGATCCAAACACTCATCTTAAAACAGATCCAACATTGGATCCAACACGCTGTGTGAACATACCCCAATAGCTCAGCTACTTACTGAGACACTAGATTTGCTAATCACTGCTATAAAACCACGCGCAGCCTGAGGACACAGAGCGAGTGTAAAACTGCTTATGATTCAGTGGAACAGCCTAGTAAGAAAACCTCTTTAGCTCTCTATGCAGAGAGTGCAGCTGTATACTTCTAGTACAGCTGCACGGGTGGAGTGCCAGCTGTCAGCGATACCTGGGTTCTCCACTGAGAAGACAGGCAGTTTATTACCATCCCAGGCCTTCTTGATTGCAGTGTATGCAGCACTCAAAGAGCATTGTATACACAGACAGGCAGGAAGCCTGTCTGCTTCCTGCTTCCCGGTCATCTGGTGACCGCCTGAGCTACTGGGACTCATCACAGCCACATCAGCTCTGCAGTGATTAGAGAGGATGCGTTTCCCCTGGATTTTTTTCTGCAACTTTGGCTTATATACCAGCTCCAATTAAAGGAAAAATCAGACAATAAAAGATGTACAAATGCCATAAAAAGGTTTTTATAATAACCTTATTGGGGACACAATATGTATAATAAAATGATATAAAAAAAACAAAATACAATTTGACTAAAGTTAATACTAAGAACACAAACCGCAACTTTTAGCTAAACCCTGACGACCCTGAAACTTAATATAGATATGTCTGTGATGGAAAAGGGAAACAATTACACAACTTTTTTTTTTTTTTTTTTTTAAGTCAAAAACAGACCTGTTTGTCACCATTTTCCCATAATATTATAAAAAAAAAACAATGTAAAAATTACAAAAAAAATAGTGGAATAACGAAGTGCAAGAAAGCATTATAACGTTCAAACCTGTGTGTGCTACAAAAACAAAAGATGTGCCTGGTCAATAAGACCAGGTACGGTAAGTCAGGAACTGGTAATATAATATACATAAATTTTATTACCAGTTCCTGACTTACCGTCTGTGCAGCCCTGGTTTATTTTAGGACTACAGGACCATTTCATTTTATGTCTCAGTTGGCTTTAATGGGCAAAATGTGGCTTCTTCATGGAGCACGCTGGGATTTTTTTTTTTCTCTTTTAATCATGGACTACATGTACTGAACATATATATTACAGTTTATAGCTTCATAGATTATCAAATTAGCCTCATATTTGGAACCTTTTCAACCAATTGTGAATCAGTCATAAGTGGAGAATTACGCCAGGCCTATGTGGGGGCGATTACTAGTCATGCACTATGGTTGTGTGGGGGGAAAAAAAAAAAAAGTTATACAAATATGTTGCATGATAAGAAAGTCACATGGATATGACTGATGTGACATTGCAGTGGTAAAAAAAAAAAAAAAAAAAAAAAGTTACCATTTAGCTTTAGCCCAATTTGACAAGGTCATAGTAAGGCCAAACTTTATGGTCTGCATTATGGCTACAACACCCAGGCCCGCTGCTGGTCTACTAAACTAAAGTTAGACCAATATAGATTTCTATGGTGACCCAAGTTTGGTTTAGTGGAGCCAAAGGGAACTGTATGTTATGTCCATAATATGGACCCAAAAATGTGTTAGGCAATGTTCACATGGCTTATTTCAGAACGTATTTACGTTGAAAATCAGTTGGAAATAAGTGTCACTTAGTGTGGCACGTATTTACAATCCCCATTCATTATATGGTGTAAATCCGTCGCGAAATCCGGCCCAATAATTGACATGCACATTGTTTTTCCGACCGTTTTGCGGCCGCAAATACGCGGCGGCAATACGGCACGGAAATACATGTCGTCTGAACGACGACACACATTTACCATTAAAACCAAGATTAAATGGCCTGCAACTTATTTCAGACTGATTTCGGAACGGATTTACAATCGTAAATACGGCGGCAAATCCGTTCCGAAATAAGCCGTGTGAACGAGGCCTTAGCGTTATGTGTGGACCCAGCTGAACGGAGGATTCACACACAATGGGCCTCATCTATCAAAAATGTCAAGCAGCAAGAACACTCAGCATTCAGCTTTAATTTTTCCAAATCAGTTTAAAATTTAGAGATGAGCTCTGATTGGTTGCTATGGGCAGCCAAGATAGTGTTACAATTAGACGTTTTTGATAAATAAGGCCCAAAGATTATAGTCAATTCCAAAACAGATTTTGGTTCAGTATTTTAAGCCAAAGTCAGATATGGATCCACTAAGGCTATGTTCATACAGCTTAAATTGGGGCGCATTTTGCCGCATATTTCGCGGCGTACTGCGCTCAAATACGAGTGAAAAGCGTCCCAGTCATTACGGTAAGCCACAGCTCTTATAGAGAACTATGGATTACGCCTCCTCTCCTCGGGTGTACAATACGACGCGGGGGGAGACAAGTGACATGTCATTTATTCACGGCATTTATTCACGCATCATGGGAGTACGCGTCAAACGGCGTGAGCTCCCGAACTCCCACTGTAATTGCGGGGCGTACTGTACGCCTTGCAATTTGTCGTGTGAACTTAGCCTAAGAAGTAGAACAATTAGTTCTTCCTACCCCTAAAACGTAAACCTTTCTTTTTCTCCAAGACCACGAAAGCAAAAAGCCACATACAAGTGAAACTACAGACAAACCGGTGACCTCCTCCTTAAAGGGGTATTCCCATTTCATAGTTTTAAATAAGTAGGCAAAGGTAAATAAAGACTTTTACCAAATACATTGCTATTCTGATTTTGCTTCCTTTCAGAGTTAGCGCAGGTCTTATTTTCTGCTTTTGCACACAAGCCTCTATAGTTACCAGCCACCACTCTGTTATAACAGGCTGCAGAAGTGGTCGGGATGGTGACATCACTGCCTGCTCTGTTTCCTACCTTGAAAAGTGGAACTTTTTTTTTTTTTTTATTTGCATTACTTACTGGCGAACTTTAACCTTGTAGAGCAGGCATCCTCAATATGCGGCCCTCCAGCTGTTGGGACACTACAATGCACCTGGATGCGTTGGCGCGTGTCCTCAGGAACCTTGTTTCTAAAGACTGAGTCTATGAACTTTACAAGTATGATACATGGATGAGCGTGCTACTGTGCCTCACAAGTCATATAAATGTGCGGTAAGCCCTGTTGGCCATGTAAGATTTTACATTTTTTTATATAAGTAAAGGAATTTTATTGTTGCCAATATTATTACTTATTGAGTTGTAGTTTCCCAACAGCTGGAGGGCTGCAGTTTGAGGATGCCTGCTGTAGAGCTCTGTAGCATTGTGCACTACAGTTTACAAACCTCCTGCACTCATGTGGCTGTAACAGGATCAGCTAGGAATAGCAGAGCTGATACGCCAATCGTTGCTATAGAACCAACCACGGCCTGAACAGAAAGTGGGAGCCTGAAGCTGCCTGTGGCTCTGTGAAACAGAATGGGGAGACAACCACTTTAAGATGCCCATAAACATTAGATATAGGTTGACCAAACCCAACAATTTTAGTGGGACCAACCAACTATCTAATGTATTGGGCTGTCCCAACCCAATCCCACCTGCAAATGTTGAGAAAAAGGGGCATGTTGGATTTCAACACATGCACGCTCGGCTGTGCTGTGGGAGAGTCAGACAAAATAGCTCTTGGTGTATCTAAGGCCTGGTACAATTCAGCATTGAAGGCTCCATTTGGAACCTCCGTCACAAGTTTTGTCGAGAATCTCTTGATTCCTGCACTATTTTTTTTTGGGGTTAAACAAAAAACACCACAGTGGAAACCTAACAACCCTCATTCTAATCAATGGGGTCCGTCGGGCGCTGTTGGTGTTCATTGCAAAATGGATCCGGTTCCATTTTTGTAAGAGAGGTTCCAAACAAAATCTGTGATGCAGATGTGAACCGGGCCTAAGGTGTATGGGCACCTTTGGCTTTGGGCCACGTTTCCGCATCCCCAGTTGTGCCATAGTTGAATTATGCATATTTTTTCCCTTTTCAATACATAAAGAAGTATGAAGACAAGATTTATGTACCTTCACTGGTCAGAAGACATTTTCGACGAGATGCCTGGCGGTGTACGAACATGGCCTCCTATCAGATAGTGACAATCCCGGCTTACATTCAAAGACAATGTTAAGAGCAATTGCAGGATAACTGGTGATTCCTGAGCTGCACAATGGATTGTTTTCTAAGGATTTGCATATGTGTAGACAATCAAAATCCCCATCATTCACACCCATAGAGACAGATTACACTATCATTCCAGCATACAAATGTAAATGCTGTGCAGTAATGCTGAGGAATACTCCCCAATCCATGCTATTTTAACCCATGCATCTACTCCTCATACAAAACCCACATATAACAGAGAAGATGTGCTAGACCAATGGCCGTAGGATCTTACTGCTAAACGTACTGTAGCAAGGGCCCCCCTGGCAAACAACAAAGCCCTCCACCACGTCAGAAGGCCTGGATTTTCCAAAGCAGGCCTACTCCCCACCAGGCCCTGCATAACACAAGGGGCCTCCAAGTCCCTGATTCTTGCATTTACCCCGTCAATGAAAAATGTAAAAAGAAAAATCAAAACGGTGATTACTTTGGAGGATGGCACTTACATTTTCTTTTTAATTTTTCGTGTCATCTGGTCACCTCGTCCAGCCAAACTAACACAGATTTCATGTGGGCTGATGTTGGTTCCTGCTCGAATACAGCTGTAGGCAATCACAGTGAAGAAGAAGAAGGGAGGGGGGGGTACAAATCCAGGCAGGGCCTGTCTCTGCAAAGCCAGCAGTAAACAAGAGGCCCTCAAATATAAATCCAGTGTCCTTTTACTGAAGCCACCTACATGCATGTGTCTCCAATTACATCTACACGGTTCCCCCGTGAAAACTTGGCAGATGCTAGGGTGATGGTGGGGGTAGGTTTAATAGGGAACCATCCGCAGAGTAATCATGAAAAGCCAGCTCCACAACTCATAAGGAATGGAAATGCAGAGGGCTAGAGCTTGCACCAGCAGCAATGCAAGCGGCTGACAAAAGCTGAGGCCTTCTCCACAATCCTCCCCCTGTGGTGTATGCAATCAGCCTGAGGAACACAATCACCCTTCCAAACATACATGTCTCATCACCCCTATCACCAGAACATCTACACTCCAAGGTTACGTAAAGCCGTGATGATTGCTTCTATTCGGATCAGAGAGAAAAAAAAAATGCAAAAACCTTATGAGACACAATGATTTTCCATCTAGGAAACAAATACATGGAGGAATGCATGGAATGTTCTACTCCAAATCATGGAAAACTACAAGCCCCAAACCCAAGACAAGGTGGTCAACAGAAACATTGAGTGGCCCTAGTATTATCATTCACCACTTACCCAGTGCAAATATCCCCAAGGCTCTAAGGGCCGCCTTATGCTGAGGAGCCTAGATTCACATTGTGGAGACATTTTCACTATTGTTCTCCATTTTTCTTGATTGAAGCTATTAGAGCCAGCAGAAGGCCGGGGCTGGCCAACAGACTAAGCGTCAACCAGGGGGCTGCTGATTTCCTGTTCTAGGAAGTAACAAGAGATCTCTCCAAGGCGGAATATGTTAGAGGTCCATTCTTGGAGCCGTGCAAGCCTTTGTTCCTGTCTTCATCTCATTCATTACAGCTGCCTCTTGTGTGTCCCTCGTTTGCCACGCTCTCTCCTCTCTCCCAGGCCTCCAGCTTATAGACAAGATGCACAAGCCAGCTCACATGAATGCATGCACACTTTTTTTTTTTTTTTTTTTTTTTAACAAGACAGGTTTTTCTTTTTCATTTGCAGCTTGGAAAATGGACGTAATTTGGACACACGTCGTCACTCATTCCTGGCATCTTCCAAAATAGTGAAGCAATGGGGACCTGAGATAAAGAGGGGGGGGGGGGATAGAATTAAAATGAGCAATTATTACAATGTGTTTATGAAAACGAATAACGGGTCGGCGTACGTTAAGCGGATTCGTAGGGTGGCGAAAATGTAGGCAGATATGGACGATAAATCGGACGAGACGGGGGATTTGCTTATTAAAGTGACTATAATATCATGTAAATAAAATAAGCATAACAATGTTACACAATCTATTGCAAAACATACATAGTATCATGTCATATGTTATAATGTAACATAATATGATGTACCATTATACTGCAACATGTAATACATGATATTATGTGACATAATATCATGTAGCATTATTTCGCAAAACATAACAGTATCATGTCATATATCTTATGTAACATGACATGATGTAGCGTTATACTGCAACACATAATATATGATATTTTATAACACATAATATGATGTCACATTATATCGCAAAACGTAACATAGTATCATGTCATATATAATGTAACCTTATACTGCAACACGTAACATAGTATCGTGTAATGCACATTATATAACATATAACACAACATATTATATGATGTACATTATACTGCAACATATAATACATGATATTATATAACATATAATATGATGTAATATTGTATCGCAAAACATAGCATAGTATGTCATATCATATGTAACATAACATGATGTAGCGTTATACTGAAACATGTAATGCATGATATTATATAACATATAATTCAACATTATTTTGAAAAATGTAACATAGTATCATTTCATATATGATGTAACATTATACTGCAACATGTAACAGTATCCTGTAATACATGATATAACATATTATGCAACATATATGATGTGACATTATATTGCAACACATTACATAGTATCATGTCATACATGAAATAATGTAATATATAACATGATGTAACATTAATAATGAAACATTAATATTACTTAATATCTTGTAATACACATGATGTAAAAGCATAAAATATGATCTAGAGTTAGGAGATGCAATATGTGATGTAACGTATTCAGGTGTAGCAGAGCAGAGTTTGTCATCTGACTCTATGATCTCACCATGCTTTACATAAGACTGCAAGATAGCTCAGAGGTTTTTTTCCCTAAACATTTGACATGGTGTAATATACCATGTAACACAAATACGGTATCTTGCAATTTGTATGATATATAGTAACAAATAAAATGATCTACGGATATGAGGTGTAATGCAACAGATGATGCAATGTATTCAGATGTAGCAGAGCAGAGTTTGTCGCCTGACTCTATCATGATATCGCCATGTTTTACCTCTGGTTTGACATTGGACTGCAGGTTGGCTCAGAGTTTTCTCCTAAAGCAGCTGCCAAAGAGTTAACATAATGTAGTGTCATGTAACGCAAACAAATAACGTAGTATCATGTAATATGTTGGGTGTAGTGTAACAAATGTAGCAGAGCAGAGTTTGTCATCTGACCTTATGATGATATCACAATATGTTTCCTGTGTCTTTGCATAGGACTGCAGGTCAGCTCAGAGTTTTATCCTAAACTAAAGCAGCCGCCAACGATTTAACATGTATATTGCAACACATAACATAGTATTATAATATATAGGATGTAATGTGACATAATGCAACGTATTATGTGAGGTTTATGTGATTTATTCAGACATAGCATAGCAGAGTTTGTCATCTGACCCTACGATGATATCCCGATGAGTTAACAGTGGGTTTACGCGGGACTGCAGGTCAGCTCAGAGCACTCTTTAATACTAAAGCAGCCGCAAAGTCGTTAACATAATGTAACTTATATATTGCAACACATGACATAGTATCATAATACATAGGATGTAATGTAATATAATGCAACGTATCACATGATTTACAGATGTGAGGCGTAATGAATTCAGATGTAGCAGAGCAGAGTTTGTCATCTGACCCTACGATGATATCACAATGTGTTACCTGTAATTTTACACAGGACTGCAGGTCAGCTCAGAGTTTTCAACGAAAGCAGCCGCCAAAGTGTAAAAATACCTAGGTTTTCATGCTACATATACTACATAGTGAAATCACGTACATAAGTGTCCTGTCGCAGATGCACGTATAGTCACGCCCTTTGACCCTTCAGCATGGTCCTGCAGCAGCAAAGGAGTTAAACGCCCTATAAAATCCCAAGGTGCTGGTGCTATCTGACATAACACGCGTGTATCGCAGCATCACCCGGCACAGACACAACATGCAGATTATTTACAGAACATGCAATCCGACATTTTTACGCCCTCGCTTCCTACCAACGCCATTCGCCGCTATCTCCAATATATATATATATATTTTCCCCCCTCTCATCGCTTTGAGTAAAAATCCTCCAGTTCTGAGCTTTATTGCAGCAGAATCTACATTGTCGCCCTCCCCGCCCGGTGTTGCACGCACAATAATGTGTTTTTATTATTGCAAATGTCACGTACCGGCGCTGTGTGTCTTACAGTTAAATGCATACTGAGTGGAAGAGGTACCTTGTTGCAATCTCTTCTCCCTGCCATGTAGGATCTATCCCAAAGCAGCTCACTCGCTGCATTGTTCATGAATCTGCTCTGCCTCAAACCAGTTCCAGCTGGATCTGGACACCCTACATAAAAGGGGCTATGGCATCCCTAGGATACAAGCCATTAGTCCCAAAATCATAGGCCTCTCCTGATCTAATTCTAGCAATATTTTCACATTATTCCTCCCCTCCCCCAATCCTCAGGATTATTAACTATTTAACCTGAATTGATCATAAGAAGCTTTGCAGGGAAGGACGGAGCAGGCCCCCTCGTCACCACATCTTGCTGCAGTATGGAAGGCTCCTCTTACTGCTGGGAGGAAATTTAAAGGGCGTTATTATAAGAGCAGACAGCAATGCTTGTGTTTACTTTAATTGATTTGTAAGAATCCAGGCAGACAGAACACTTGTAGTGCGTAATTGCTGTCTGGTTGAAGCAGAACTACAACTCCCAGCAGCCTCTAAAATATGTCGTTTTATACAGTCTGGTCCAGGCATATTCTCCTGACACCAGGCATGGAGAGGCGTAACTGCATGGCGGGTGGCGGGTATTGTGTATGGCTTCCCTTATGTAGAACAAATACATTGGGCCTTATGTATGAAAACTGTCTAGCAGTAAGACTGTCTTTGTTACAAATAGCAACCAATCAGTGCTCATAGCAACCAATTAAAGCCCATAGCAACCAGTCAGAGCTCAACTTTTATTTGCTATACTGCTCTAGAAAAATAAAATCTGAGCTCTGATTGGTTGCTATGAGCTCTGATTGGCTGCTATGAGCTCTGATTGGCTGCTATGAGCTCTAATTGGTTGCTATGGGGAAAAAAGACAGTTTTATTGTTTTCACCTAATATATCAGAGCTGTCTAACAGTAACACTGTCTGTTGCCCATAGCAACCAGAGTTCAACTTTTATTTTCCCACAGCAGTATAAGAAATGAAAGCGAAGCTCTGATTGGTTGTTATACGCTGTGATTGGTTGCTATGAGCTCTGATTGTTTGCTATGGGCCACAAGGACGGTCTTACTGCTGGACAGTTTTCATACATAAAGTCCATTGGGTCTCATTTATCAAAACTGTCTAAGAATATGTTCACATGGCGTATAGCGGGGTGTACTGTGTGCGTCGCTATACAGTGGCTGTTTGAAAGTACACGCTGATCAGTGCTCGCATAGACTCTCAGTTTCCCCGTGCCGTAGTGAAAATGATTCGTCTTGATTTTAAATAGTATAATGAGGAAAAATAACATGTCAATGAGTGCTATTTGATTAGGTACCCATTTTAATTTGCAACGGGCGTTTAAAAATTCGGGGCCAAAACGACCGCGGGAAAGTGACAGCAATTATTTACGCCGGTACCCCCGGACATCACTATATGCGGCTGTGGTCCGATACTCAATCCCAACCCATAACCGTGAGGTAAGAGACTGTCTTTGTTGCTGATGGCAACCAATCAGAGCTCAGCTTTCATTTTCCCAGAGCACTATACAAAATGAAAGCTGAGCCCTGATTGGTTGCTATGGGCAACAAGGACGGTCTTACAGCTAGGCAGTTCTGATGTATTAGGCCAAAACAATAAGCTTGTCTTTGTTGTCCATAGCAACCAATCAGAGCTCATAGCAACCAATCAGAGCTTAGTTTTCATTTTCCCAGAGTACTATATGAAATGAAAGCTGAGTCTTCATTGGTTGCTATTGGCAACAAGGACAATCTTATTGTTTTGGCCTAGTATATTACAACTGCCTAGCCGTAAGGCTATGTTCACACGGCGTAAATGCGGCGTGTACAGTACAGCCACAATTACGCCGGGTGATTTGGGAGTCGAACTGATCAGCACGTACTCCCGCGGTGTGGGGGGGGGGGCGGTGGGTCAGCCCGCTGGCCCCATTTACATGCATTACTCGCGGCGCATATTCGGCGCAAGTAATTGATATGTCGCTTATCTCCCCGTATTGTACGCCCGGGGAGAGGAGGCGTAATCCATAGTTTTCTGTGAGAACTATGGATTATTGTAATTTCGGCGCGCATCTCGCCCGTATTAGAGCGCAAATACAACGCAAAATGCGTGCCAAAATTTGCCCGTGTGAACATACCCTAAGACTGTCCTTGTTGCCCATAGCAATCAATCAGAGCTCAGCTTTCATTTCTTAGGCTGGGTTCACATGTTGTGTTACTGAATGAGTTTTATAACTATAATGTGGAATGTGGGTAAATTTAAAAAACAAAAAAAAGCATTATTTTTTTATCTTTTTTTTAAAGCCATGCATTTTATTAATGGTTTGCATTTTGACACGGGTGAAAAACACAACAAAACCGTAAAGTGTGAATACAGCCTTATACTGCGCTAGGAAAAGGAAAGCGGAGCTCTGATTGGTTGCAACAAGGACAGTCTAACTCTTTGGACCTCATTTATCAAAACTGTGTAAAGGGAAGACTGTTTTTGCCACCCAAAGCAACCAGAAGCCGCTGTCATTTCTTATACTACTCTGAGAAAACTAAAGCTGGACTCTGATTGGTAGCTATGAACAACAAGGACAGTTTTATTGCTTTGACCTAATTTATAAAAACCGTCCAGCAGTGAGACTGTCTTTGATGCCCAAAGGAACCAATCAGAGCTCTCACTCCTTAGGCGAGATCACACGTTGTACTTCTGCAAGCGGTTTTTGAATGCAGGTGGTTTTGGAATGAACTCTAGTTTGGAAATGTGGGTTACTTAAAAAAAAAAAAATGCACACGTTTTTATAAAAATGCATGTGTTTTTTAAGCAGTTCAAAAATGCAACAAACATGTGAACATGGCCTTATATTGCTCTGGGAAAGTGAAAGCTGAGCTCTGATTGGTTGCTATTTACAATGAATATAGTCTAAGGCTAGGTCAACACCACATTTATGGTGTACTTTTAGGCTATGTTCACACGGTGTAATTGTGGGGACATATTTCGGCCACAATTATGCCGTGTGCCCGCCGGCCCCATAGACATGCAGTATTCTTGGCGCATATACGCAGTGAATAATTGACATGTCCCTTCTCTCCCCGCTCGCCGTATTGTGCGAGCAGGGAGAGGAGACGTAATCCATAGTTCTCTCTGAGAACTGTGGATTACCGTAATGACTGGGACGAATCTCGCCCCGTATTTAGCGCAGTACGGCGCGAATTACGGGACGAGATACGTCCCAATAATTGCCGTGTGAACATAGCCTTAGTGTGTACGTCACAAAAGATCCAGAAGTATTTGCTAAATGTATCCATAGGATTGTATGGCTTGATGGTGTCCCTATGGCCTCTGTTTAGCTGGTATGTCTGTATGTCGCAAAAGAAAGAAAGGAAAAAAAAAAGGATAGAATAGGAGCCTATGCGTATTCTATACAACGGCATTTAGCCCCAGAGTATGCTCACATGGTGTATTGCGGCTTGTACTGTACGCATCGCAATAGGCCTGGTGTTTTAGAAATACGCGCTGGCCAGTGCATACTTCTAAAGCGCTGGGGAGGGCATTCACTTTCATTTTCTCCAGTGCGCAAGTTGTGCAGGGAAGAAGTGACACGTCGGGGAAAACGGAAGATAATCATAGCTATCAGTAAGAGCCATGACTACCATGATTACGGCCCATACTTCGGAGCATCTTGCAACACAATTATGCTCAAAAGCACGGACCAAAAAGACGCTGTGTGAACATAGCCTTTGGGCATGTCCCCACGTTTTCGGCCGTTTTTTCAGCCGGTTTGCGGTTTTTCAGACCGCCTGAAAAACCGGCCAAAAATGAGCACAATTGTGCTCTATGGAAAACCCGTGCAGCTGTCCCCACTGCACGGGTTTACCGTCCGGTGGTTTTGCCGTCGGCGGTCCGGCGGCAGAACATTCAACATGCACCTTCTTCCAAACCGGCCGGTATTTGTCCTATGCCGTGTGAACGCGCCCTTAGTGTCAGACAGTTTTGATAAATAAGGCCCACTTTTTGGAGGTTTTATTGTGTACAAATATCTTGGTTTTGTATTATTAACTGGGGCATATTTTGCATCATATTCTTAATGGGTTGCACGCCATTTTTACTGGGATGACAGAGGGTTTGCTTATCACGTTCCTATGCAATAATAATCTGATAATCCAGCATTTGATAGTTCAGAAATGTTGATAATTCGGAGTTCGTTTTAGCCTACAGCTATCATATAATCCAGGCTATCACAGGACAGGAAGCGGGTGACTAATTAGAGATAATAATTAGATTTTTAGTTATAGATAATGTTGCACTTCGGATTTGGATAGCTCCGATTCAGCCTAATTCAGATTTTGCTGGTGATGGCAAGAAAATCGTGCGACCAATCACCAGCCAGGAAACAGGAAAAGTCACTCATCGATCACATATATACACTTTCTTTTTTCCTGTCTGTAAAAAGGGTGGTGACTGCTGGCAAAATTAAGATCAGACCGAATCGTCCCTAATTGTAATCAGATGCCAATTATAAAACCGCATGAGGGATAAGAGCAGCATTTACAAGCTATTTATTTTGGTCTAATTTCTGAATTATATCTAATATTTGAGGACCATAAATAATAATATACAATGTGAACATCCCCTTACTGTTTGTACTAGGATGCCATAAAAAAAGTCAAAGTGCAGAGCTTGATAAACCTAGTATATTATGGCAGCTATTCAGATGCCTGGCTGTTCATGCAATGCATAAACGGATTTTCTGCATGTAGGGGTTATCAAGTTGGGATGATGTCCATATGCCTCAGGATCAGCGTCACAGCCATGTGAGGACAAAGCCGTAGCTGCTGATCCTCACACAAGTTTTCCAATGACATAATAACCTATGTGGGCATTGGTGGCCAGCAATTTCAACCACTCACGGCTGCCATACTGTGAGACCCCAGCCTTACTAGAACGTACGGACAGGGGGTCAGATTTGCAGATTTTTTTTGTGAATTTGTTATGGATTTTACAATGGGTTTTCTACATTGTCTTAAATGACTTCTCCTATTAGGGTCAAAAGTAGAAAAACTTGCACTTAAATCGTCGATAGATCAGCAACAAAATCCACAACCGATCCACCCTGTGTAAACATATCCTTAATCAGTTATGCAAATCTTTCGGTCTATGTAAAATATCAAATAAGTTAAAATCTGTCTAATAAGGCCCAGTTCACATCTGCGTCAGAGGTTCCATTTGGAGAGGCCGCACCGGATCCATAACATGATGGACACCAACGGCGTCCAATGGACCCTATTGACTACATGGAAGTCTGTCAGATTTCCATCATGGTGTCCATTATTTCAACTGAAAAATAGTGCTGCATGCTGCTCTATTTATTCCATTGTTTCTGATGGAGTCAGCAAATGAGGCTACAATTGGGCTTAGATGTGAACCAGAAAGAGCTGCATTGGAGACTCCATCCACAGCTTCCATCATGATCCCATAATATTTGATGGATAGAATAGAACTGTATATGGTGCCGTTTTTGGCATCAAATAATTGTAGCCCTATTATAAGTCAAAGCGCGTTGGGATCCATCATGGCTTCTGTAATAGATTTAGGCCAGGCCTTCATAGCACTATTTTATCTAGTGTGCATGTTACATTGCATTAGGACAGGGGTGCTAATAGGGCAGTACGGGCAGTACTCCTGTCAGGGGCCCTACTCAAAAAGGGGCCCAGTGATATGTTAAAAAATAAGAACTAGTAATGGGTGGGGGCCTCATTAGATTTGGCTGTATGGGGCCCTGAAACGGTTAATAGATGACTGATGGCAGCCCTGCATTAGGATATCACATTTTTGGGGGATTTCGTGATTGATCGGTGGAGCCTTGGCCTAATCGGAAATAATGGAGCAGACAAACCAGAACAAAAAGCCAAGATTATAGTAAAGGCCCACAGCTGTCAGCTCCATTTTCTATAAAACAGGAAAAGCTGCACCATTAAGAAGCTAATTCACATACCAGAATCAAACCCCTACCGAGGGGGGAAGGGCCGAGTGCTCCTGGGGGGGTAAGGGGAAATTGTGTTACCTACATTGAAATATATTGACAATCTATACTACAGTGTGGTATTTATAAATATTGATAAATGTACCGCCATATGGTGCAAAAGCTACATAGTTACAAAACATATTCAAAATAAGAGAAATAGGTACAACCATCCGAATCGGTCATAACGAGCATGTATACAGCCGCAAAATGAGGAATGGCACACAAATGGTTACAGATATAGTGCAGCCTGTAACCTAGCAACACCAAATTTTCACATAGAAGACATTTAAGGAGCCAGGCCGCCCTGTTATTTTCTGCTGTGATACCTTGTATACATCTGCAAATATGAAAGTCTTCTAAACCCCCAATGTAAACAGTGATGGTGTAATGCCATGTAGAAAATAATGCCATTAATGGCAACAAATCCTACTAGTAAATGTTCACATTGCAACCACCTACCTGCAGATCTCTCCAGGAGAAAGGCTTATATACACTGCTGGATGAGGCTGTCATGGGAGGGAGTCCTGTGCATGGAGGAAGGAAGCTCAGGCCCTGACACAAAGGAGCTGCGGCTGCCTGCGGGCCATCCCTGAATAATGAGGTTTACCTCTGCAGCCATGACCTGGAAACATGATCCGTCAGGACGAGACTCAGGTTTCCACACAAAAGGCTTCACAATTTGCAGAGATTAGGCCTCAGTTGCATAGGCTTTTTTGACTGCATAAAGTTTTTTGACCACTTTGGTGGTTTTTAGTTTTCTCTCCATTATTTTTAAATAGAAACCAGGCAATACATCAATTTTTTTTTTATTACCAAAACTGCAGTATAATATTTTAATAATTCATCTGATTCTGTATTGCACTTTTCCATTACATTAGATTGTTGTTCCTTAGTTTTGGCTGATGAGAGCTGCATGAAATTCTTTGCAGATGCATGTATACATGCGAGTTCATGTATGTACCCCAAAGGTTTACTATTAACATGAGCAGTGGTTATGTAATATTACAGTGTAAGATCGCAAAGTTCGATTCGATTGGAAGCCCAAATATGTGCTTTCTATCACCTAAGTGCATAACAAAGTACACAAGAATGAGGTCCAAAGAGACATGCTCCCTCTGAACCAATTTTCATCCTTACCAGGTGGCACATGCAAGGTTCTAGGACAAGTGGTCCGCCTTTGCCGAAGCTAAAGGAGACCCAATACTTGCTCCTGGAATAAACCTGGGCACCACACCAAGTGTCACTCATGGAGCTCGACAATTGTTTAGCCTCTCTTAAAAAATAGCTGGATTGCTGGGGAAAAGGGAACCTGATGGTCACACATTCTCCCCTAGAGCAATCCCAAAAGGACACCACACCCTGAAAAGTCCTTGTGACAAATGTGGACCTGAACACTTAAACCGAGTTCACACGGCTTATTCACGGCGTAATTGCGGGACGCAATTATGCTGTGTGCTCCGGAGTGGGGCAGGGGCGTGGGGTGGAAGGGGCGGCAGCAGCTCGCCGGCCCCATA
The DNA here is from genome assembly GCA_025379985.1 of Phyllomedusa bahiana. NCBI lineage: Eukaryota > Metazoa > Chordata > Amphibia > Anura > Hylidae > Phyllomedusa > Phyllomedusa bahiana. The sequence continues at coordinate 154,079 of JAODAL010003752.1, forward strand.
GACATTCATTATCCACGGCGGGTATACCGCCGTGAATAATTGACATGTCACTTTCTCCCCGCTCGCCGTATTTCGCGAGCGGGGAGAGCAGACGGAATCCATAGTTCTCTATAAGAATTGTGGATTACCGTAATGGCTGGGACGGATTCCAGCCGTATTGCAGCGTAGTACGGCGCAACACGGCTGAAATCCGTCCCTACAATAAGCCGTGTGAACGGCCCTTTAGGGTGCGTTTACACGGCAAAGACCAAAAACCAGTCGGATTTCCTGACCGGTATTTATTCTTTTTTTGTTGCGCAGGGGGAAAGCTTTTGTCCGACATTTTCATGTTTCGGATGAAAACCTGGTGGAAGAATGAACATGTTCTAAGTTTTTCGATAAAAAAACGTTCAGTGGAAAATCTGTGCAGTGGGTACTGATGCACGGATTTTCCATTGAAATCCATGGGGGAGCATTGCTTGTCGGTTTTCAAATGGTTTGTAAACCGTCTGAAAAATCAACAAATAACCTGTGCCGTGGGGACAAGCCCTTAGTGAAAAATATGTAAAAATAAAGAAAGATGTACATAGTGAATCACTGCCTGGAATTCAGACTGGGATTATAAAATTCCTCATATTATAGCTATCCAGGGCGAGTAAGGGGCCGTTTACACGGCAAGTGACAAATACCGGTGGGTTTATGCGGATGGTATTTGCACTGTTTTGCGGCCGTTCCCCATGATGAGTGGAGAAAAGCCCTCCCCCTTCACATTGAGATGCACATAGTCCGTCCGAAGACCGGATGGAAGAATGTGCATGATCAATGTTTTTCAGGCGGCCCGTGGGCAGAAAAAACGCCGGGCGGAAAAAACCGTGCAGTGAGGACTGCTGCACGGGTTTTTCTACAGCGCCCCGTTCTGCTCATTTTTGGCCAGTTTTTCAGGCGGCCTGCAAAACAGCAAACCGTCTGAAAAAACGTCCGACAACCCGTGCAGTGGAGACATGCCCTAAATAGAGGTAAGTGTACTGAAAAGAGTTAAAGGAAGTGTTCTTGCAAGATTGCCTTTACTCATTAGAGTTCCCATACACAGTGAGGTAAGACTCTTCTAGGTCACCACTCCTGGCACTTCACACCTTGGGCTTTCATTCTTCTTTGAGCTAATGACCAAACGCTATAGGAAGTTCAGGTGTCCACCAGAGTGCAAGCCTCCCTATGCCTATAACTGCCTACCAGTCATGTCTCCACTCCACAACTAATAAGAACACTGTATACTTGATCTTAGCCAAATGGCAAAAGTGATTTTTTTTTCTGAAAGCCCAAATATGTGTTGTCTTCACCCAAGTGCATAAAAAAGTGCAAGTTTCACACATAAAAATGCACATGGTTATAATCTACAGCAAGTTGTCTCTAGACCTTATTCTCATCCCCTCCGAAACAGAAGGCTTGTGCAGGGTTTCAGGACAAGTGATCCCCTTTCACCATAGCTTGTGGAGACCAACTACTTGCTCCTATCATCAGCCCGGGTGACGTGACCAATCGTCAATCAAGGAGCGCGAAAACAAGGTTGGCTTCTTCAAAGAGAGCCAGGGTTGCAGGAGAGGGAAAGGAACCTGATGGACTCCCCACACTCTGTATGTCAGGAGCGTCCAAGAAGGGCATGGTGACCAAAAAAATAAAGCATGAACATGCACAGTGAATGCTGTCTAGAATATTAAAAACTCTTTACATCGCCTATCCAGAAGGTCAGATAATAAAGGTGTGTGCTTAGTGGGACGTAAAAAGTTGGAGGTGCAGTGAAAAGTTCTATCTACTCAAGTAGGGTCCCACATCCAGTGAGTTCAGGCCCCAGGGTCATCACTCCTGAGGAACTTTGGATTTGGACATTTAAAATACCGGTTCACCTATAGTCTACATGTATAATGATGCCCTGTGTGGACCTAATACGAAACCCCCAAGGTGCCTGTTCCTGTCCATAAGTCTGTGGAAAAAGCAAGCCACTAATAAGAACAGATAAAACTCTTGATGTTAGCTAAAAGTTTGAAGTGAGATTCATAACCTGAGAACATTTCTGGCAGAGTCGCTGGACAGCAGGCATGCTTATTCGCTATATGCCCATGCAGACAATGTTGCTGACTGTATAGGTGTAACTGTAGCCTTGATAGCTGCTATGTGGCCCACAACCTGAGGGGGCCCACTCAGATGCAGGAACATTGTACCGTTTTGTAGGGAATACCCAGTTTGTGGCTTTCTACTATCTAGCACTGCTATGTGGGTTCTCTGATATACACTGTGTTCCAAATTATTATGCAAAAAGTGTTTAGGAGTGATAAGGTAAGAATTTTTGTGTTTGTCAGTTAAACTCATTGATGGTGATGTGTGTCAGGGCTCTTTATATCACTGAAAGCATTTGCAAACACCTGTGCTAATTAGTTTGGCAGGTGTGTCCAATTAAAGGCAAGACTACTTAAGAAGGCTGTCCCACATTATTAAGCAGCCCTACATTTTCAGCCAAAATGGGAAAGAAAAAGGATGTGTCGGCTGCTGAGAAGCAACAAATTGTGGAGTGTTTAGGTCAAGGCATGACTACAAGCAACTACAAGACACTTCATCGTGATCATCGCACAATCAAGAAGTATGTAGCTGATTCACAGCAAACACATGTGCGTGCTGATAAGGGAAAATTGAGGACTCTTTCCAACAGGCAATTACATCATGTTAAAAGAGCAGCTGCAAAAATGCCTTGTCATAACAGCAGACAAGTTTTTGAAGCTGCTGGTGCCTCCAACGTCCCCCGAACAACAAGATGCAGGGTCCTTCAGAGGTTTGCAACTGTGCATAAGCCATCCTGTCGACCTCCTCTATCCACTGCACACAAGCAGAAACGACTCCAGTGGGCCAAACAATACATGAAGACTGACTTCAAAACTGTTTTGTTCACCGATGAGTGCCGTGCAGCGCTCGATGGTCCAGATGGATGGAGTGGAAGATGCCTGGTTGATGGACAGCCCATGCAAACACGGTTACGGCACCAACTAGGAGGAGGTGGAGTAATGTTTTGGGCTGGAATCATGGGGAGAGAGATAGTCGGCCCCTTTACTATCCCTGAGGGTGTAAAGATGAACTCCATAATGTATGTGGAGTTTCTCAAACAGCACTTCCTGCCATGGTTCAAGAAGAAGAACCGTGCATTCCGCAGCAAGATCATTTTCATGCATGATAATGCACCGTCTCATGCTGCAAATAACACATCTGCATCTCTGGCTGCTATGGGCATAAAAGGGGACAAACTTATGGTGTGTGGCCCCCATGCTCCCCTGACCTCAACCCCATTGAGAACCTCTGGAGCATCATCAAAAGGAGTGTCTATGATGGCGGGAGGCAGTTCACAACTAAGCAACAGCTCTGGGAGAGTATTCTGTCCTCATGCAAAACAATTAAAGCAGAAACCATCCAAAACCTGAAAAATTCAATGGACGAGAGAGTTCAGAAGGTCATTTCGAGCAAGGGGTCCTATGTGCACATGTAACATCACCTAGAATAAAGTTTTGACTTGAAAAACTGTTTGATTTCAGTTTGTAATAACCTGCTAATGCTTATAATTTCACAAATGACCATTTTTTTGTTCGTTATAAAAAGGAAAAGGTTGAAAACTCTGCTGTTCATAATAATTTAGAACATGCATTTTGAGTGCATTTTGAGGGTTTTTTTTATAAAATATACTGTCATCATAAGGCAGTTTGTTCAAAAGCCTTTCAATTATTCTCTAATAGTTGATGACTGGAAAATTACAATGACTGCAATTCATATAGGTAATTTTGGAAAAATAAGAGAAAATATTATTTGCATAATAATTTGGAACACAGTGTATAGCGCTATTATTTATACCTATAATTATTGCTATTTCTGCTGCTGTTATTGTTCCATGCCAATAGACGATGATCTCATATTGCTTTGGGACCCTATTAACTCCAGTTACACCCATGGTTGGGACCACTGTAGTGCTGAAATACTGCACCACAACAGAGGGGTTAGAGGGAGGTTATATAATTGCAGTCTTTGCCCTGGATGGAACAGCAGAGAAATGCAGAATAACCGAGGAAAAACTACAAGAAAATATGTGACTTTTTTTTGCAGTTTTATTGCCATGTTTACATGGTTGTGGCTTTCTGATGTATTATTATCCCATTTGGTGTATTATTATCCCATCTTGTGTACTATTATCCAATCTTGCTCTCCCTTTCACTTCCACATTAGTCATTATGGACAACCAATCTCCCCAGTATTTATAGCCAACAAGCCATTGTAAGGTGCCAGAGGAAGCGGCAGAAAGGTGACAGTTATGCGGTGTCTTCTGTGTTATGGGTGGCATGCTGGGATTTGTAGTGCTACAGCTGAGAAAGGACCAAAGAGACGTAACTCAGGGTCTTGGTAGGCTTTACTCGCATTACCACTGAATAATCCAGTTCACAACAGACAAGTTCTTAGCATACTTCAGGAGGTTACACTTTTGTACAACACAAGTCACTTCTCATAATTGTCCCTTTAGCAATCGCCCTGAGGGCAAGTCGGCGTGGCCTGCTTTCAACATCTGATGCTTGTTCCAGTCCAGTGTTTACACCCATTGTAACACTACCAGGATTGCCAGTATCTAGCGACTAGTTCTTCAGACCTTTCAACCTCATTCTCTTCTTCTTGCTGTAAATGTGTTGGGAAACTTTTCTCTCTTCCTTTTTATCTGTCTGCTCTCCCCCTTTTGCTGGTTCCACGAGCATTTCCTTAGACCGGTGTTGTCGGCATTCACATGCTTCTGCTCTACGGCCGGCTAGTGGGCAGGTGACCCTACAACAGCCATAGCATCTGAACATCAACTATAAAGGTGTTGTCCACCAAATAAAAATTCTTCCTTATTATAAGTTATACTTATCTACAGTTCCTCTACCGCTGTTCCTCTTGACTTTTGTCTTTCTGTCCCGACGTACAGTAGAGGTTCCCTGGTATGGGGGCCGTAACAGATTTCCCCCAACAGATAATGTCAGAGGATATAAGGATCAGGAACCTGGATTTCATCTCTCAATCTGGCAGTGGACTACCTCGCTTTCTCTCAATGCAGAACACATGCACACTCGGCCAAGCTGAGTGTGCATATGTATGAAGGTATCATTAGAGATAGCTGTTTGTTGAAATGAATGGCAGGACAACTATCTAATAGGATTTAGTTATGTTGCAGATAGGAAAGATGGGCCTTATTTATCAAAACTGTCTTACAGTAAGACTGTCTTTGTTATCCATAGCAACCAGAGCGTAGCTTTAATTTTTCCAGAGCAGTATAAGAAATGAAAGCTGAGGTCTGGTTGGTTGCTCTGGGAAACAGAGACAGTCTTTCTGAGAGACAGTTTTGATAAATGAAGCCCAATGTATGTGGCAGCAGCATTATTTGTAAAACCCTCCCTTAACCAGTGTCACGGATGCCCCTGTGACCCTCATCCCGAGTCGCAGGTGCATCTGTGCCCCGCTGCTGAGCGGCGCCACGTCCCGCATGTCGGGTCGCGGGCGTGCTTGTTCCCCTGCCGGTGCCGAAGCTCACTTACCCGGCCACGCTCCTGCTGGTGTCTCTGTCCCGCGGCGTGCGCGTGCCAGCAGTGTTAAATTTAAAGGGCCAGCGCACCGGTAATTGGCTATTGCCAGTCGCTGCCCCTATTTAAGCCTGCCTCTTCCTAGTGACCTCGCCGGATCTTTAGTGCATTACCGCCTACTGGGAAAGCGGTCTGAGAAGTCTTGTCCCGTTTACCGTGTACCGTACCTTCCTGCCTCCGTTCCTCGACCACGAATCTTTGCCGCCTGTCCTGACCTTACCGTCTGTCCCCGACTACGAGCCTGCCTAACGAATCTGTACCACGCCTACCCTTGGCTGCCACCGCAAGCAAGTAGCGACCTGGTAGATTCCCGCCACAGCAAGTCATTCCCGCTTTGCGGCGGGTTCTGGTGAATACTGGGACCTACTTAGACTCCGCTCCCTGGCGCGGGCTTCCGCCATCGCTTGCGGTGGTCCCGCGGTTCCACTACCTCGGTGCGTTACAGTAAGATCCGGCCATGGATCCCGCCAAGGTTCCACTGCCCAGTGTGGCGGATCTGACGACCATTGTTGCCCAGCAGTCCCAGCCAACTGTCCACCATGATGCAGCAGCTCATCAGCGCCCAGCAGCAGACTCAGCCATCTCCCGTGGTTGCTCCAGCTCCGGTGATTCCTCTGGCCCCGGTGGATCCCAAGCTCCGGCTGTTGCTCCCGTCTGAGTTCAACGGAGACCAGAAACTCTGCAGGGGATTCATTACCCAATGTTCGATGCACATGGAGCTGATGGCCGACCAGTTCCTGTCCGAACGGTCAAAGGTGGCATTCGTGGTAAGCCACACCTCTGTGGGATAGGAACGATCTGGTAACGGCGGACCTATAGGCTTTCCTGGGGGAATTCCGCAGCATGTTTGAGGAACCAGCGTGAGCATCCTCCACAGAGATGGCCTTCCTAAATCTGCGCCAGGAGTATTTGTCCGTGGAAGACTATGCGATGCAGTTCCGCACCTTAGCCTCAGAGTTAACCTGGAACGAGGCCGCCCTGTGCGCTAACTTTAAGAAGGGGCTCTCTAGTCAGGTTAAGGATGTGCTGGCCGCGAGAGACATTCCGTCCTCTCTCGGTGACTTGATCCGGTTGGCCACCTGCATCGACGTGCGTTTTTCTGAAAGGGAAGAAGAGCTTCGGCAAGAGCGTGAGCTAGCCGACCACGCCGGTTCCCGCGCCTGGCTCAGGTCTTCCAGAGGCCTCCTACGCAACCGTCACCATCCCCCACTGAGGAACCCATGCAGATCAACCGGGCTCAGCTCTCTGTACAGGAATTGGCCCGACATCGGCTATAGAACTTATGCCTATACTGTGGCAGTCCAGAGCACTTCCAGAGGAATTGTCTCCAATGTCCCAAGCGTTTGGGAAACTCCCGCACCTAGGTTCCGTGGGAAAGGCGTACCTAGGTACAAATTCCTCCTCTCCACGCCTGATGATGCCGATACAGGTCGTGACTGATGCTGGACTCTCGTTTCAAGTCTTGGCCTTCCTGGACTCGGGCTCAGCCAGGAACTTTATCCACCGCTCCTTAATGATGCAGTATCATCTCCCGGTGGTCCACCTGGAAAAGCCGCTTTTGATCTCCTCGGTCAGTGGGGAGCTGCTAAGTGACACCATACGTTTCATCACCAAACCACTGTCCCTCCAGGTAGGGGCCCTGCATAAGGAGAAGATCTCCTTCTATGTGTTGCCTCGCTCCTCTTCGGCGGTTCTCCTCGGGCTTCCGTGGCTGCGGCTCCACTTTCATACACTGGACTGGACGTCTGGAGAAGTAACTTGCTGGGGTTCTAATTGCCTGAGTCATTGTCTGGTGGCACCTCGCCCGGTGCCTTCCTGCTCTCGCTTGACCCTTCGTGAGCCATTGCCCGGCCTACCTGCCGAATATCTGGAGTTCGCCGATGTTTTCTCTGAGAAGCAAGCAGAGACTCTCCCTCCTCATCATCCATATGATTGTCCAATTGACTTACTGCCGGGTACCAGTCCTCCTCGGGGCAGAGATACCCTTTGTCCGTTCCCAAAACACAAGCCATGTCGGAATATAGACTGGAAAATCTCTAGAAGGGGTTTATACGAAAGTCCTCCTCTCCCACGGGTGCGGGATTCTTCTTTGTGGAAAAGAAGGACGGTTCCTTACGGCCCTGCATCGATTACCGGGGTCTTAACAAGATCATGGTCAAGAATCGGTACCCTCTGCCGTTGATCACGGAGCTCTTTGATTGCCTATGGAGTGCGAAGATCTTCTCCAAGTTGAATTTGAGGTGGGCCCTTCAATCTGGTCCGAATCCGTAAGGGTGATGAATGGAAGACGGCCTTTAACACCAGGGACGGACACTTTGAGTACCTGGTCATGCCATTTGGACTGTGTAATGCGCCTGCCGTCTTCCAGGAGTTCGTAAATTACATTTTCAGGGATCTCCTTTATACCTGTGTCGTGATCTACTTGGACGACATCTTGGTGTATTCACCCAATCTAGAGACTCACCATGTCCACGTTCGCCAGCTACTAAGGTGCCTACGAGCTAACCACCTGTATGCCAAACTAGGGAAGTGCCTCTTTCATCAAGCTAGCCTTCCATTTCTGGGCTACATCATCCCTGACCAGGGCCTACGGATGGAGCCAGCCAAGTTGTCGGCCGTGTTGCAATGGCCACGCCCAGTTGGCCTTCGGGCCATACAACGGTTCCTGGGTTTCTGCAATTATTACCAGCAGTTCATCCCGCACTTTTCCATGCTGGTGGCTCCTATTATGGCCCTCACGAAGAAAAACGCAAATCCACATAGCTGGCCCTCCGAGGCCGAGGAAGCGTTCACTAAACTAAAAACTGCCTTTGCCACTGCATCTATCCTGTCGCGGCCGGACCCCACGAAACCCTTCTCGCTTGAAGTAGATGGAAAGGAATTACACTATTGGGCCCGGGAGTTATTAGCCATCAAACTGGCATTGGAGGAATGGCGTTATCTGCTAGAAGGTGCTCGGCATCCCATCTATCTATTCAGATCACAAAAACCTCCAGTACCTCCAGACGGCCCAGCGACTCTTTTCCCGGTTTAATTTCCAGATCCACTTCCGTCCCGCGGAAAAGAATGTGAAGGCAGACTCCCTCTCTCGCGCCTCCGACATGGTTGGTGAGGAAGTGACGCCAGAGCACATAATCCTCCCAGAGCGTCTTGTCTCCGCAGCTCCTGTCGACCTCCGGAATGTCCCTCTAGGGAAAACATACGTAAGCCCTGCGTTCCGTAGGCGTATCCTGAAGTGGGGACACTGCTCATTGGTGGCCGGTCATCCCGATGCTCACAAGACATTTCTCCTGATATCGTGGTTCTATTGGTGGCAGGATGTCAGGGAATTCATCGAGTCCTGTACCACCTGTGCCCGCAACAAGACACCTCTTTACAAACCGGCGGGGCTCTTGCATCCACTACCCATCCCTACCCAACCATGGACTCACGTGGCGATGGACTTTATAACCGATCTTCCCCCTTCGTCCGGTAACACCGTTGTCTAGGTGGTCACAGATCGGTTTTCTATAATGGCGCATTTTGTCCCATTGCCAGGCCTGCCTTCTGCCCTGCGCCTGGGCCGACTGGTTTTTTCACCACATTTTTCGTTTGCAAAAGGTTTCCTCTGCAGATTGTCTCGGATCGGGGGGGTCCAGTTCGTTTCTAAATTCTGGCGGGCCCTTTGTTCTCAACTGCAGGTGAAGCTTGATTTCTCCTCGGCTTACCACCCCCAGATGAATGGTCAGGTGGAGAGAGTAAATCAGGTTCTGGGGAATTACCTGCGCCACTTCGTCTTGGCTCGACAAGATGACTGGTCCAACTTGCTTCCGTGGGCTGAATTTTCTTATAATTCCCTATACTCGGAGTCCGCAGATAACTCTCCCTTCTACATCATGTACGGCCTGCATCCCCGCCCACCTCTCCCGCTGGCATCCCTGTCTGAGGTCCCGGCAGCGGATGCGTTGGTCCAGGACATGAAGGCCATCTGGGCCCTGACCCGCCAATCTCTGCTCCGTGCTTCTGAGCGCATTAAGGCTCAAGCAGATAAAAGAAGAAGTCCTCCTTTAGTTTTCTCCCCGGGTGACAAGATGTGGCTGTCGGCCAAATATGTCCGCCTCAAGATCCCGAGTTACAAACTGGGACCCCGCTTTTTGGGACCTTTCGAGGTCCTTAAGCACATTAACCCGGTGGCCTATAAACTCCGGCTCCCACCTCCCATGCGTAGACTCCCGCCGCAGCAAGTCCATCCCGCTTTGCGGCGGGCTCTGGTGAATACCGGGACCTACTTAGATTCCGCTCCCTGGCGCGGGCTTCCGCCATCGCTTGCGGTAGTCCCGCGGATACACAACCTCGGTGCGTTACAACCAGTTCCTGACCGGGCCAATTACCCCTCTTCCTAACCAGGCACATTTTAATTTTCCGTAGTATATGAGGGTTTGAACACTTTAACGCTTTTTCTCCCTTTGATTATTGTACTAATTTTTTCACCTTCTTACTGTGATATGTTAGGTTTTATTGTTATGTAATTTTTACATTAGTTTTTCACATTTTTTCAATTAATTATTGTTTTACAGCAAAAGTGGTGCTAAAATAAATTTTGTAATTGTGTCAGTTTTCCATCATGGACATTTCTAAAGAGGTGATATCAAGTTTTAGGGTCATGGGGGGGGCAGGCTTAAAGTTGTGGTTCAGGCTTTAGTATTTATTTTAATAATATTATTTTTGTGTGCCTGTTTTCTTTTTGTTACTGTGTTTTAACATACTGTAGCCCCCATAAGTTCAGAAGAAGACCTTTGGTGGGCATTTTTATATCACTTTTTTGGGTGATTTTCCCTGATGTATTAGCTCCAGTTACAGGGGAAATCTGGGGGGAAATACATCCCTTCCCACGACTGCAGAGCTTTAATCCAAAGCTCAAGCATTACGACACCTGAGTCCCGGGGGGATTTTACAATGTCGGGAGGCCCCTAGCCTTTTGCCTGTCTTGGGATACAGTGTTTCTTTTGAAACGGTGATACACTACTCATTGAGAAACCCAGGAAAAATCACTGATAGACATTCCCCACTGCGCACTATACAGTTAGGCTTTTGGGTTTCCCCAAAAATATTACAAAAACCGGCCGAAATTTTTGACCTTTTTTTTCCCGATTCACAACCGCTTTTTTTTTGTTTACGTTTTTTCACAAAGCCCAATTGTTTTAGCTTTTCTTTTCAGTTTTAAAACAAGGTTTTTTAAAACCGGCCGGCGCCAGAAAACGATTTTGGAAAAAAAAAAACCCTTTAAAAGACTACAGGTCATTTTTTTTCCCCCTTTAAAATCAAAAAACTGCAAAACCATAAATAGGATAAAAAGGTTTTTGCATGTTGGGGCAAAAAATTTTTAGGGTTATTTCCCAAATGCAACCCTTTGTAGTCTTATGGGTGGTTCCCCAATATTTAAAATTTTTCAAAAAAAGGAAATCCCCGGACAGATAAACTGCCAAACTGTAATAGTTTAAAACAGGGGGAAATCAATTTTTTTGTTGACTGTAATTTCCCAAAAATTTGGTATTAAAAAAAATAATTTAAAATGTTCTAAATTTCATATAAAAAAACCCCCAATTCCATCGGTTTTACTTTTAAGGGAAAAAATGTTTAAAACCCTTTTTTTTCACAGCTATTTTGTTTTTTTTTGGTTTTTGGGAAATGAGTTTTTAAGGGGGCTCCTGAGCAGATCTAGGCCCAAAGGATATAAAGATTTTTAAAAAGTGGGCCCTTTAAAGTAAAAACAAATTTCCCCGTACTCAGGACAAACATTTTTTTTAAAAATAAAAAATATTTCTATAAGAAAAAACGATTAAGCAAAGTCTCCAATGTAAAAAGAATTTTAACTAAATTTTTAAACTGCTCCCAAAGTAAAAAGAATAAAAACTACTAAAAAAACGCCCCAAAGTACCCAAAATATAACTACTATAATTTTCCTGCTTCCCCCATGTAAAAAAATTAAAACTTTCTAAAATACTGCTCCTAGTAAAGGGAAAATTAAAAACTATAATACGGCCCCTATGTACAAAATATAACAAATAAATACTGCCCCCTTTTTACAAGAATATAACTACCCATAAAAACTGCCTACTATTTACAAGGGAAAAAAACTACTATTTAAAAACTGCCCCCTATTACAAAAAATATAACTATTATAATACGTTCCCTATTTACCAAAAAAAAATATTAAATACTATAATACTGCCCCTATTTACAAAAAATAAAACTACTATAAACTGCCCCTATGACAAGAGTAAAAACTACTATTAAACTGCCCCCATTACAAAAAATAACTACTATAATACTGCCCCCCTTTTTACAAAAGAAAAAATAACTACTATAATTTCAGCACCATGTACAAGAATATAACAAATTTTTAAAAACTGCCCCTAAGTAAAAATAAAACTATATAATACTTTCCCCCTATGTACAAGAATATAACTAAATTTAATACTGCCTCCTATGTACCAAATAAAACTACTAAAATACTGCCCCCCCCATGTACAAGAAAATAACTACTATAAAAATCCCCCCTATGTTTCAAGAATATAAAAATACAAAAATACTTCCCCATGAAAAAAATATAACACTATAATATTGCTTCCCCTTTACAAAAAAAAAAACTACTAAAACTCCCTATAAAAGAAAAGAAATAACCCAAAATTCGCCCCCTATGTACCCGAATAAAACTACCAAAAATACTGAAACCCCTGGAAAAAGAAATATAGGGGACATGTGTGATTTTTGGGGCATTTTGTATCGAAAATCGCCTGAAATCCTATGAACCTGTTCTGGCCTTTTAAAAGGGCTCTAATCCTGTTCCAGCAGTAATGTCCTTGGGTTTTGGGTGTACTGAAGTCATAAATATTTGCTTCGTATGGGGTTCTAATGTGGGCACCCTCCGCAAAGCCCCCACGATCCTCGGGGCATTACAAAGTGCAGCGGTGTCTGATATTAGATGCACCGTTTTTAAAAAAAAGGAAAGTTTTTTTTGGGTGAAAAACACCAACTTCTGGCAGGGCCCTTTTATACAAATTCCCCCCCATATTTTCTATAATAAATGCTTTCCCCTGTACCATACAAAATTTAACTACTATAAAATTGCCACGTATGACAAGAAAATAACTAATATAGTAAATTTTCCCCAAAATAAAAAAGAATGTAAAATACTATAAAAAACTGCCTCCTATGTACAAGAATAAACTAAATATAAAAACTGCTCTTATGTAAAAAGAATATAACTACTATAATACTGCCCCATTTACAAGAATAAACTCCATAATTAATGCCCCCTTGTTTCAAGAATAAAACCCACAAAATACTGTCCCCTAAGGGGACAAGAATAAAATTTAAATACTAAAAATTTCTCCCCCCCATGTACAAACAATAAAACTACCAAAAATACCCGTTTTTTATATGACAAGAATAAACTTTCCCCGGTTTTTTTCGGACAAAAAATAAAGGGACCCTTTTTTCCCCCCCAAAATTTTGGGGGGAAAAAAGGGTGCGTTTTTATTGTCCGGGTATACTCAGGCTGGGAGGGAAATGGGGTGCTGGTTTATGCTGCGGAAAACCAGCCGGGGGGTTTTAAAGGGTTAAAAACCCGCCGCCAGCTTTCGGGAGCATTGCAAAAACTCCATCTCCTGCCACCCAAAGGGGGTTCAATGTGGGCTGCATTCGATCTGTGGGTTTTTGGGCAGGGTGCACCCCTAGGGCGGGCGGGGTTCTGATCACCCCCCCCCTTCAATGTAATTTTCATGGGAAAATTTGTTGCCAAGGCCAAACTAAACCTCATGCAAGGGTTTTGGGAGCTTTCCATTATGTACACCTTTTTACCCCCCGCCTACAGGGGGTAAAAAAGGTAATAAAAAGGGAAAAATTGCCACTAGAAAGAAAATAACAATATATACTTTTTCCCTATTAAAAGAATTAAAAATACTATAAAACTGCCTCCTATTACAAGAATAAACTACTATAATACTGCTCATGTACAAGAATATAACTACTATAAATGCCCCCATTAAAGAATAAACTCATAAAATGCCCCTTGTACAAGAATATACTACAAAATATGTCCCCCAGTACAAGAATAAAATCTATAATCCCCCCCTATGTAAAAAATAAACTACAAAATACTGCTTATTACAAGAATAAACTACTTTTTTGGCTATACCA